>ML661900.1:625406-748393 GCA_007570785.1 Antilocapra americana | reverse complement strand
CGCGGGCGCGGGGCGGCACGCACGGCCGGACGCACGGCGGCGGCGGCGGCGGCAGGGGGCGCGGGGAGCGGGCACGGCGGCGGCGGCGGCGGATGGCCCAGGGCTGACTTATGCGGCGCCTGGAGGGGCTGTGTCTGCGGCGGCGGCGGCGGCGGCGGCGGGGCCCTGGCCGCGAGCGGAGCGGGGACAAGATGAAGTACCAGAAGTACCTGACGGTGCTGCAGATGGCCATCGGCGTCACGCCGTCCAACCGCGGAAGCCTGCTGCCGCTCAAGAGGAGGCTGTGGTGAGGGCGGGGGCCGCCGCGCGCGGGCGGGGGGCGCGCTCGTCCGCTCGGGGACCCCGCGACTGGGCGGGGCCCAGACCGCGGTACGCCGAGGGCCAGAGCCGGCGGGTCCGGCTGGAACGTCCAGCAGCTCTCGCGCTGCGGTTCCTGCGGCGCCTCCCATCCATCGGCTCAGGTCGGGGTCATCATCGGTGGAGGGGGCAGTGCTCCTACCTGGAAGCCGCTAGAGAAAGGTGTCCGGGATCACCCGGAGCCGTGTACACACGGGATCATCCGTCGGATTGTATCCCGTTTTGTTAGCATGTAAACATGTCACAGGAACCCCGCTGGTCACCCTGGTGTTCCATCTACTTGAGAGTTGGGTACCTGGTTCTGTCACAAGGGGAACGTTTAAGTAAAGAGATGATGGTGTGGAAAAAAAGTGCGATGATCATGGGATTCAGTGGTCATTTCAGTTTAAAAATGCGTGCTCGATACAGTCCCATAAAGGTTGATTCAATTCAGTTGAACATAGTTCAGTTTAATTTGAAGGTGATAGAGAAAGGAAAAGAGGCTGCTTTTAGGCTGTGTAGAAAACTAATATCAGCTTTGTGAAACAAAATGGAATAACTATCCAAAGATCAGAAAGATTGAGCGGTCAGGAAAAAAGAAGAGCTTAGAAAAACAGTCGCAATAGTGGAGAATTTTGAAGGTAAGACCAAAATACATGAGCAGCGAAGTTCACATTTCCGCCGTGCCACTTACTCTGTGACTGTAGACAAGTTACTGGAGAGTCTGTTTCTTCTGTAAAATGGAAGTGATACTCTCTACCTCGTAGGGTTGTGGGTAGATCAACTGCCATGGTCAGTGCATAGTGCCACTCTCCCCAGCTGCATAGTAGGTGGTGAGTAAATATTACTCTCTTCCTTCCCGTGAAACCCCCTCCCCACCCCCAGTTGTTCAGAAAAAGAGAAATTTATTTTTGCAAAAGGTATTTTAATTTGAAGAGCAGCAAGTAACAACACCTGGAAGACTAGGCTGGTAAAAATCGGTAGTCACTGAATTAAGAAATGTCCATGGAAGATTTTAGCAGATGTATCAACAATATGTCATTATTCTGAAGCAATAAGCAGTATCCTTTGAAGATAACTTTCCAGATGGATGGGTTACAGAAAAAAAGAAAACAAAGCCAGAGTTGGCACCAACAGTCTTAACCCCAACTCAGCTCTCCTCCTGAGTGCTTACCAGTATGGAACATGCTGCATATTTTTTCCCTCTTCCGCCACCCCCACCCCCCCGATGTGGGTAGCATGGGGCCAGGGCATTTGTCTGTTTAGTTGATTACTAAATTCCCTACAACTAGTTTCCAGTACAAATAGATTCTCAGAAGATGTGTGTTTGTTGAATTGGTGAATTCATAATGCGTAACTGGGAAAGAAAGTTGAGTGGCTTGCAGGATCTTAGTTCCCTGACCAGGCACTGAATCCAGGCCCTCAGCAGTGAAAGCACAGAGTCTACCCACCGGACCCTCTGGAAAGTCACAAGGAAATTTTCTTGATGTTACATTTAAAAATCAAGATGTGGATACAATGTTTGAGGAGCTGTTCTGTAGGAATATTAGCAGTGATTGGTCACAAGGTCAGGAAACTAGATTTATTCCTTTTCATCACTGGAGTAGTGCTTCTGAAACTGCTGTCCCGAGTATACAATTTGTGAAGACAGAACAAAGAAAATGAAATCCAGGTAATGTTTGTACTCTAGAGATTCATGTTTGAGGCAGGCAGTGACCTGGGACCAGCATTAAAAGCTGTTTTGTGAAGAGACAGCCTGAAAAGATCAGGGAGATTTTGTTAGCTTTCCTCAGTCTTAAATGAGCATTTGAGAATTTCTATTTAATGTTAAGTGGATTTGCAAATGTTCATCTAGCTTCTCCAGTGGCAAAGTGAAGAGCACACTCTATGAAATTCTGAAGTGGGTGGTACTTTTGAACACAGATGCGTAATCTTTTATTAAGTTGCAGAATATTGTGCCGTCTGGTTCCTCTGTCTCTTATGTCTTATGGGATTCATTTTCTAGGTAACATTTTACTTTCTAGATGACATTTTGTTTTGCCAATGTCCTAACAACTGCACGTGGAGAATTGGAGACGGAAGGCAAAGGCACTGTTACTTGTCTAGATGTGTGAATGGGTTCTGACCTCAGAGTGGTGAGTGGGAACTAGTATCCGACATCAACAGTGAATTCAGGTCTTGGGATGCACCAGCTTGTGTCCGTTTATGAAATGTGAGGTCATAGTGTGGTCATTGATCATGGCTTGTGTGAAGCTTTTTGTGAGGACGTTTAGAAAGATATGTATGCTCACTGCATTCCTCTGTCTTAACTCTTACAGTCTATGTGGGAAGACTGCTTGCTCACAAAGCTTACGCCTGTCCAAGTAAAGCTTAGGCTTGAAGGGGCCAGTGCTTTGGCCCCACTCTCCTCTCTGGTCTGGCCATTTGTGCTCATCTGCTTTCCTCTCTGCTGGAGAAGGCAATGGCAACCCACTCCAGTGCTTTTGCCTGGAGAATCCCATGGATGGAGGAGCCTGGTGGGCTGTAGTCCATGGGGTCTTGAAGAGTCGGACTCAACTGAGCAACTTCACTTTCACTTTTCACTTTCATGCATTGGAGAAGGAAATGGCAACCCACTCCAGTGTTCTTGCTTGGAGAATCCCAGGGACGGTGGAGCCTGGTAGGCTGCCATCTATGGGGTCACAGAGTCAGACACGACTGCCAAGACTTAGCAGCAGCAGCTTTCCTCTCTGCAGTGTCCTTCTGTCCTTCTGATTGGCTCTGCACATCCTTTAAGGAGTACACACTTGCAGACCCTTTTATATGGAACCTGAAGGGGACACACTCCACTGTGTCAGTGGAGCCTGCAGGGGCCCACTTCTTGAGGCTCCTCCTCCAAGAAGTTTAGTACGTGGGAGTGTTTGCAGTGTTTGGTTCTGAATCATTACTATTCACAAAGCTGGAACTCAGGCTTGTTACCTGAGGGAGACATGAGTTCGTGCGGCTACTGCCTGCCCTAGGGCCTCCAAGTGAATGGTCAGTGGTGGACAGAAGCCACAGAGCACAGTGCTTCCTAGAGACTGTAGCAAATCGCCAAAAGCAACAGAAGTTTATTTTCTCCCAGTTCTGGGTCCAGAGTCTGAAGTCAGAGTTGGCTGCTCTCCCCAAATGCCCTGGGGAGAACCCTTCCTGTTGCCACTTGTGTCTGTGGTTCCAGGGCTCCTTTGTGGGACACACCTTTTCAGTCTGTCTCTGCCCCTTCACATGGTCTTCCCTGTGTGTCTTGTCTTCTCTTCTGTCTCTTATGAGAACACCTGTCGTCAGAGTTAGGTAGTGAGTGACCTCTGAGAAGACCCTTTCTCTAGCCAGGGTCACATTCATGAGGTTAGTGGGTGTGGGAAGGGAGGAGCAAGGCTCAGTCCAGTGCAGGAACCACACCTGCTCAGCAGATGTGAGGCACAGAGGGTTGTTGCTCCTGTCTGTTTTAGATGAAATGTGGAAAGTATTTTCATAAAAAGTTTATTGTTGTCAGAGTTTTGATTTTTGCATTGAGTGCTTTCAGGAGCATTTACATGGATCTTATGGGAAAAGAGTGTCATATCATTTTCTTGTATTTCTGTTTCTCCCTCTTGAGACTGTAATTATTGTAGGTCATGCAGTATCCATTCAACCACTGAAGTTGTCGTCTCATAATCAGATTCTGAAAGTAAGAAGAGCTGCCGTTCCCTGAGCTTGCTCCCTGCTGGGCCCTCCATCTCCCTGGAGGTGGGGGCTGTGTCTTCCCCAGCTTTACAGATGAGATTGTTGGCCTATCCAGAGTCACACCTCAGCTTTATGCCAGTTCTTAGGATTAAAATCACATTTGAGCAAGGATATGCAGGTCTGGAAAGAGAGACGGACTGAAGAAGGGAACCAAAGGACTGAAACATGTCTTATATGATATTGTTTCTCCCAGGGTGGCCCATGGCCCCTTCATGGCTCACAGAGGTCCCTGATGGGATAGGACCATATCCAGGTCCTCCCTTGGTTACTTTCCTTTAAAAAAAAAAAATTATTTGGCTGCAGTGGATCTTAGTTGCAACACATGAACTCTTAGTTGTGGTTTTAATTACCCAGTCAGGGATGGAACCCATGCCCCTGCATTGGGAGTATGGAGTCATAGCTACGGGACTACCAAGGATGTCCCCTTGGTTTCTTTAATGAGCAAATTATAGGCAGCGGCACACATTATTATTTATAAATACAACTAAGGGCCGTTTAATACAAACTTTTTCAGTGATCTGAGAAACTTGACGCTGGGAGAGATTGAGGGCAGGAGGAGAAGGGGGCAACAGAGGATGAGATGGTTGGGTAACATCAGTGACTCAATGGGCGTGAGTTTGAACAAACTCCAGGAGATAGTGAGGGATGGAGGATCCTGGCATGCTGCAGTGTGGGGTCACAAAGAGTCGGACATGACTTAGCACCTGAATGACAATAGCAATTCAGTGAGCAAGTAAAGTTTCTGAAGTCAGATGCTCGTAAACAAGAACTAGCATTTTACTAGCATTTAGTGAAGAAACCTTCCACAGTACTCAATGTCCTTCTGAAGTCAGCTGCCTGCTGTGCTTGGCAGTGTCTCAAGGCTCCTGTTCTCACACCCACGTTCGGGGAAGGGTGCATTGTTAACTCATCCGTGTTAACTTGACTTGGTTAAACCATCAGTTGCTGACATTTTAGAATTAGTATATTGTAGAAGCATTGCTTTGTCCTGATGGAACTGCTTTCTTTTTACCATCTCGATTGTTTTTGCCCAATTCTATGTTATTGTTGAGTTCTTTTTGACTGGAAATTAGCAGTGGGAGCGGCAGATGAGCTTGGGAATTATTTGTCCTAAGTGAACTGTAGTCAGAAGTGGTCGTAGGCCAAATCTCCTATGTTATAACAAAATGAGAGGGTGGACCCTGGGTTCCTGCCTTTTAAGCCTATCAGCCAAATGAAAACATGACCCCGTTAGAGAAGTTATGAAGGGAATGGAGAGAGGCAAACATTTTCTCCCCAATTGCCCTCTAGGGACAATTCCGTAGAATTAACAATTAAGAAAAGAAAAACTTCCTTTTAAGCCAAGTGTTGATTTTTCCAGAGTTAAAGGGAAAGCACTCCAGAGTTGAAGGGTGCTTACAGCCCAGTTCCTGACTTGACTTCTCTGTCATCTGAGGCCATGCTCATGATTTTCAGGGAGTCATCTCCAGAGTCTGAGGCATTCAGATCAGGCTGGGTGAGAAGGTTGCCTCGGGCGACAGAGATGCTGTCTTCTCCACATCAGGAGCACTGTGGACAGGGCTTCCCTCCTGAGCTGTGAACGCACCTCAGTAATCTTGTGCGTGTTTGTGTGTCCAGCACAGAGCTGTCAGACACACATATTTCCACAAATACTGTTGTTTGTTGTTCAGTCCAACTCTTTGCAACCCTGTGGACTGCAGACTTTAGGCTTCCCTGTCCATCACCAACTCCTGGAGTTTGCTCAAACTCACATCCTTTGAGTCGGTGATGCCATCCAGCCATCTCATTCTCTGTCATCCCCTTCTCCTCCTGCCCTCAATCTTTCCCAGCATCAGGGTCTTTACCAGTGAATCGGCTCTTCCCATCAGGTGGCCAAAGTATTGGAGCTTCAGCTTCAGCATCAGTCCTCCCAGTGAGTATTCAGGGTTGATTTCCTCTAGGATTGACTGGTTTGATCTCCTTGCTGTCCAAGGGATTCTCAAGAGTCTTCTCCAGCACCACAGTTCAAAAGCATCAAGTCTTTGGTGCGCAGCCTTTTTTATGGTCCAACTCTCACGTCCATACATGACTATCTTTGAAATTCTCAAAAAACATTAAAATGAAAGAGAAGCAACATCTTAAATTATCTTATATCTCAAGACTCCTCCAACTTAAATATGAGTATAAATATTCTGCATATTCTTCTGGACTGGTTTATTCCTTTTCTTTATCTCCCACCAGAGAAAGGGGGGCCATGACTGAACCATGTGCTTGTTAACAGTTGGTCTCTTAGCTTCACAAAGATCTGGTCTGAGCTGTGAAGTCACTGAGATTTCTCCCCAGGAGCTGGTTCAGTCCTGGGATAAGACCCCTTTCTCCTCCTGCTGAATGTGTGGGTAGGTGGGTTCTCCCTGACCCAATATTCCCCTGGTGGATGCCAGCTCAGCCCTCCTGGTTATTGAAGGTTTTTATTGTGATCCGGATACATTTTTTGGCTGCTAGTCATTTTCAAAATTTGGTGGACATAAATTCTTACTGAAGACTTTAGGCTTTTAGTTTGGAAAAAAGGAAATTGGTGATGCATCTCTAAGTCAGATGAAGAAAAACTTTTGAAGATATTCTTTAGTCAAAAAAGTTTATATTCCGTTTGTATTAATTTCTAATATTATCAAACCACCTAACCAGGGCTGTCAGCATGAAGTGAGAGAGAGGAAATAAAGAGAATTCAAGACTCGTATATATATATATTTATTTTCATTGGAATATAATTGCTTTGCAGTTTTCTGTTGGTTTCTGCTGTACAACACAGTGGATCAGCTATCTCCCCTCCATCTTGGACCTCCCACCTCACCTGCCATCACATCCCTCTTGGTCATCACAGAACACCGAGCTGAGCTCCTGTTACTGTACGGCACCTTCCCACTAGTTATCTGTTTTACACATGGTAATATATATATATGTCACTGCTACTCTCTTAAGTTGTCCCACCCTCCCTTTCCCCTGCTGTGTGTACAAGTTTATTCTTTATGTCTGTGTCTCTGTTCCTGCCCTTCAGATGGATTTGTCAGTACCATTAATCCAGATTCCGTACATATGCATTAATATATATAATACTTCTTTTTCTGTTTCTGACTTCACTTGGTATGACAAATTCTAGGTTCATCCATATCACTACAAATGACTCAATTCCATTCCTTTTTGTGAGTGAGCAATATTCCATTGTATATAGGTACCACATCTTCTTTATCCATTCCTCTTTTGGTGGACATTTAGGTTGCTTTCATGTCCTGGCTGTTGTAAACAGTGCTGCAGTGGACATTGGGGTACATGTGCCTTTTTGAATTATGATTTTCTTAGAGTATATGTCTAGGAGAGATATTGCTGAATCATATGATAGCTCTATTTTTAGTTTACTAAGAAACCTCCACGCTGTTCTCCATAGCAGCTCTACCAATTTACTTTTTTATCAGCAGTGCAAGAGGGTTCCCTTTTCCCCACACCCTAAGGCTTGTATTGTGCTGTTCGGTTTCTCTTTACCATATGCTCTGTTCTGGAGCACAGTTCTTCACTGTGTTCATGGAAGTTCTTCCCTGCATAAAGGAGAACAAAACTGTACAAGGTGCTGCTCTTGTATTGAGAATCGTGAAAAGGACATCAGCAGGATTTTACTGTGTAAGGTGACTTGAAAGGTGTCCTCGTTGGAACCCAGTGAAATAATAAATATATAAATGAAAAAAGCTGCAGCATTAGTAATAACAGTCTGGGTAAACAATGAAGAATACCATCAACGGACCAGCATTTTTGAGGGATCTCTGAGAAGTAGAGAAGTAGCTGAAACTCCAGTAGTTTAGCCACCTGATGGAAAGAGCTGACTCATTGGAAAATACCCTGAGGATGGGAAAGATTGAGGGCAGGAGGAGAAGGGGATGACAAAGAATGAGATGGCTGGATGGCATCACCGACTCAATGGGTATGAATTTGAGCAAACTCTGGGAGATAGTGAAGGACAGAGGAGCATGGTGTGCTGCAGTCCTGGGGATTGCAAAGAGTTGGACACGACTTAGCAACTGAACAACAACAACTGAGAAGTAGTTAATAGCTAGGGGTAGTTCTGTAGAGAGAAAAGCCTCGCTGAAACCATTGTCCAGAAAATGTGCAGAAGATTCCTGTGAAGTTAGGGGTGGATGGCTGAAGGCAGCGTCAAGGACTGGAAGGAGCTGAGGGTGAGGGAGGGAGTTCATCAGATACGATTGCTCGTCCTCACTGAGATGTGACGCTGAGGGGACAGCCATGTTGCTTTCTCACTGTGGCAGTACTGTGGGCACTGGGGCCAGAGAGACAGGGCTGGACCTGAGATGGCCACTGTGTGTCCTGACCCAGAAGAGACACCACCTCACACGCCTTCTGGCAGTGTGTCCTGTCTGCTAAAGCCACTGAGGGCAGGCCTGGTAAGCGCTCCTGTGGGGAGACAGAAGTTCTCCAGTGGAGACAGATGTAGACTGTACAGATCACACAGCAGTTGGGAAAAGCCAGTCTTTAGAGACTTAGCATCTTCAACAGGCAGAGAAACTAGTCTCTGAAGGAAAAGAAAACATTGGATCCACGTGTTTTTCAGAAAGATACAGGAGAGAACTCTGTTAATAAAAACATACTGGACACTATAAATGTAAAATTTACTCATTAAAGGGAAAGAATGGACAAATTGACAAAACTGAAAAGCAAATTAGAAATCTGGAGGAGTAAGCTGAAGAGTCACAAAAGAAAGTGATGAAGAGAGAGAACTTAGGAGCTCCTAAAACTATTGGTTTGTGGTTTGATAGCACTTCCCTGGTGGCTCAGACGGTAAACCGTCTGCCTACAATTCAGGAGAACTGGCTTCGATCCCTGGGTTGGGAAGATCCCCTGGAGAAGGAAATGGTAACCCACTCCAGTACTCTTGCCTGGAGAATCCCGTGGATGGAGGAGCCTGGTAGGCTATAGTCCATGGGATCACAAAGAGTCAGACATGACTGAGCAACTTCACTTTCATAGTCGCTTAATTGGAGCTTCTTTTTTCTTCTCTTTTGGAGCAAATATTTGAAAGCTAAACTGAATGCCCATCACGGGGGAATGTTTAAATAAATATGGTACACTTTTACTATGAAATGGGGCTTCCCTCATAGCTCAGAGGTAAAGAATATGCCCACAACGCAGGAGACTTGGGTTCGGTCCCTGGATCAGGAAGATGCCCAGGATGAAGAAATGGCAACCCAGTTCAGTATTTTTGCCTGGAGAATTCCCATGGACGGAGGAGCCTGGTGGGCCACAGTCCATGGAGTTGCAAGGAGTTGAACACAACGTAGCGACTCAACAGCAGTTACAGTGCTGTGGTTAACCATTTAAAAAGAATGAAATAGATCTGTATGGGTTATTATGGGAAGAGTGTCAAGATAGGTAATTAAGTGAAAAATATAAGATACAGGGCAATATAAATAATTTGGTTCCTTAAAATTTTCAAAAGGAGATTAAAACATACATTAGATAAATGTGATCATTTGAGAGGTTTTCCAGAAAACTGTTGGTAATGATTGTCCTTAAGAAAAAGGGTGGAGATTTGGTGTGAGGGTGATAAGGGAGGCCTTTTTTTTTTTTTTTCCTTTTTTTCAATCTGTGCCTCTCCATGCTGGATACTGGATCTTAGTTCTCCAACCAGAGATTGAACTCTCACCCCCACAGTAGAAGCTTGGAGTCCTAACTGCTGGACCTCCAGGGAAGCACCAGGCTTTTATTTGTCATTTTTGTGTCTTTCTGTGCTGTTCAAATATTCTAACTGTGTGGACGGAGTACTTTTATTTTAAACTGTAGATGTACCTAAACTAGTCTCCTTTATGGTATTTACTCCTATCTTATTTTTATTAAGTTCAATTTATTTTGCTAGTAGGCATCCTTGTGTCCTTTTCAAGCAGTAGCAGACATAGCTTATCCTTTTCAGAAAACATTTTTTTAAAGATTTTTTTAATGTGGACCATTTTTAGTCTTTATTGAATTTGTTACAATATTGCTTCTGTTTTGTGTTTTGATTTTTGGGCCAAGAAACATATAGGATCTTAGTTCCTCAACCAGGGATTGACCTCATGGCTTCTCCAGTAGAAGCATGGAGTCATAAAGGCTGGGCCACCAGAGAAGTCCCAGAAAACAACATTTTAAATATCAAAAGTTAAATATGGTGTGAAGGTTGATAAATTCATGAACATGAAACATATTACAAATAGAAGCTCTGAGCATAAAATAAGAATGCTGTTTTTCCCAGACCACACGTACAAATCAGTCTCATTACTTTATAATCTTTATTATCAGTAAGACCATAATCCACTGAGCAGTTTCCTCCCAGATTCCCAAGGCATCTTGTTCAGGACTGCCACCAGCAGTGGCACCGGCATGGGAGAACACATGGCAGTCTGGAGTGTGTGTGTGTATGTGTGAACACGTAGCCCAGTGTGTGTTCTGTAGATGGTTCAGTTGTTTCTTCTTACCTGTATTTTCTTGGTTCCACAGTAATGCTGAATTAAGTGTCGGCTGTCATGGTTAGATATTTAAAGGCTATTTTCATGCTTAACAAAAGCCTCCTGAACAGTGTCTGTGTTGGTGCACATGATGGCTGGTGCACTGGTGTGCCAGGCGCCCAGCTGAGCACTTGATGAATAACTACCCCTGGGAACAGCGCCTCTCAGTCACCTAGGAAACTTCAGTCCAGTCTTGGTTGCTTCTCTGATGGTCACAGAGCTGACTCTCAGTGGATCCATGTTGGAATATTTGAACTGTCGCTAGAGATTTCTAAACTCACAAGCTGCTGAGAAATATCTAGAAAGTCACCTGATAGAAGGCAGCTCCACCGTGGTTCTTAGCTCTCTAGCTGGAAAAGGATGGCTTTTCCACAGCCGTTCTCGAGTAAATGTCTGCCTCGTCCTGAGAAATGTGCTCATCTGCGAGCCTGTCGTCTTAAGTGCTTTCCTCTTCTTGCAGGGTAACGCCGTCCTCTGAAAACCCCAATGGTGCTACTTCTAGTGTCAGCCAAGGAAAGCCTTCTTTACGACGAATTAAAGGGAGACTGCACAGAAGCAAAAGCCTCGATAGCATCGATTTCTGTGAACTCACTGTGAGTGGATGGTTTAAGACTTTCCTTCCTTTTCAAAGCATGTGAAAAAAACTGATTTTTAAAAATTTTCATTAAAAGGCAACAGGCTTATTTTGTATTGAGCATTTTTTCAGTAAAAACTGGTTTACCCGACAGGTTACCAACTGGCATAACTTTCTTAACCAGTACCCATAGATACATGAATGTAAGTGGTTCATAATGATGATTTTTGTTCACAGACCAAGATAAAGATGTGTTTCCTGAACTCTACAATAAAAACTGAGTTAAGGTCAGTGGATGAAGTAAATTTCTTGGAAAATCACAAATCCACATGTTTATGTAGGTACAGACCTAAGTATTTGATGAACCCCAAATACCCAACTTCCTAGTAGTTCTGGAAAATAGAGATGCCCTCATATTATTATATTAGGACAGATCCTGGTTCAGTTAACAATGGTGTTTTCTTTTCGTACTTGGTGGTTAACATTAGTGGTCTTTTTTCACCAGGCCAGGTAACAGGTTTTCATAGGGGCATATGGTAAACTCGTGATGTTTTTAGAGAATACTGGCACGTTCAGGCCCTATTGTCCTTTCCTGTTAATTGTGTTGTCCCTGTTCTGCTTAATGCCATAAAGGAAACACTAGGGTTTTCTCTGTGAGAAAACCAGTTGTGAGAAGATTTTTTTCATATGTGTGTGCTGTAGGATTCATTGGCAAATTTTAATGGATATTTGGGATGCTTAGACTAGATATGTTAATTTCTCCCCTTTTTGAACTCTGAGAAATTCAGAATTATGAAAATACCACTAACCATTATTGTTTCAAAAGGCAGTTAGAAAGTATAGAAGTAAAGCCTGTCTTTTTGAGGACACAACTGCAGCATCTTTTACCTATAATTAATGAAAACAGAAGTTTTAGTAATAGTGGATGTTTGGGGGTTTTTTCCTTCATTTTCCAACATCTTTGTTAAAATAATTTTACCCAACTATTTTACTTAAAAGTATGCTTGACCATGTAAGACTTAAGAAGATGAAATGTAACCTATCAGAAGATGTTCAAACAATAACTGAAAAAGGTGAAAAGATGGTAAATTCTTGCTGAATAGACCTACCAGAGTGACAGAGGAAAATAGAAGACTGTCTAAAATAAAGCGAACTGCTTTTCAAAAGTGAAACTCTAAATTGAGAAACAAATTTTAATTATATGTTAATTCTAATTTGGGAATAATATACAAATGAGAGTTGAAATTCCATCACATTACTTTATATGATGTTAAATGTTATCATTATTATCATTACTGAAGCATAATAAGCTAACTGATTAATTTGGCATGTCATAAAGTATGTTTACTTGCTTAAACAATTTTTTTGGTTGGGGAAGATGTTAAAATTTTTCTGGAATGTGACAGGAGAAAAGCTTAACTTCTTATAAGGTTAGCTTCAGTTTCTCAGATAATTACTTCATCTGTGAGGGAAAGTTGGTGAGTAGAGTTATCTTTTTATTGTCATGATCATGTTAACAAATTATTGATGGTAGATTTCTTGTCTCATTCTATGTATGAAAGAGCTGATTTGGCTAAAGTTAGTTTACAATCCAAGCATGGGAAAAATAGCACTGGCCAGATGCAGACTTAGTTCATTTCTTTGTTATGATCTTCCCTATTTGAATTTATCTCAAAAGTGAAACGTTTTAGCATCTCTCTGGGGAAAGATTCTGACATTTGAGGTTCAAGGAGAGTTACAGCTGAGTTCAGGAAAGTGGATTCTGGGGAGGAGCCATGGCTGCTGGTATGGGATGTACTCAGCTGCACACACTGTGCTGTCTCTGACTTTGGTGTTCTACTTTCTGCAGAGTGCATTGAAAGGCCACGTTCTGACAGTTCATCTACTTGTCAGTGATGGGAATGTATTAATGAAATGTAATTACCACAATCAGTTTGCATTTTTTGCAATTCGATTTTATTTTCTGTCTCAGGTTTTTGCAGTTACGGTTGGTGGAGCAGCAATTTTGTATTTTATTGTTTAACATTTTTAGATTGTCAGAAATTTTTACAATGAACATGTAACATTTTTAGCAAAGCAATGAACTGATGATTTTCTGAACAATAAAATAATAGAAAGGACACTCTCCCAACTTGGCTATTCCCACTTTCTACCACAAGCTGTAGTCAGATAATACTGTAGTATCCAGAAGACATAGAGCATGGAGTATCTTTGACCTGGGGTTGAAAAAGGACTTTTCCCCCCACTTTCAAATTTTATCTGTTTTTTTTTTTTTTAAAGGAGTGTTACACTTTTAAAAAACATAGTTTGGAAAAGGATTTTATGGGAGGCAAAAGGTATTTAGATTTGATTCTTGAATGCAGTTGGCTCTACCATATAATTGTGGAGAACCAGATTTTAAAACCTTTGCCACAAAGTCTAACGGGCAGGTGCTCCTTGGGAAAGGGTCCATAATGACTTCTAATGGGACAGGAGCACACACCCCCATTCTCGTCAGGATATAGATCGGCCATTGCAGGACTCTCTGTAGAGATGTTCTTCTAGTTCAAGCAGCCTGGAAAGTTTGTCATACTTTATGCTAATTTTTTAATTGTAAAAATTCTTATTAACTCTATGGCTTCCTTTGTCTGCCACAGTAAACAGAGAGCCTTAAAACTGAAAGACTAAAACTTAGTTCATTGTCTAAGTTCATGGTCATGAACTAAAACTTGGTTCATGTGGATATATATCAAATTTGCGTGACCAGCAGAGTAACATATAGTATTTTTACACTTTGCTGTAACTTTGCCTGAGGAAAAAATGCAGATTTTGGAAGAACTTGGCAAATGGAGCAGCAGGTCCACTTGCCATGGTGTCGAGGTCCTGATTTCTGGCCGAGAGGCCTCAAGTTCCAGCTGAGACCATTGGCTTTGGTTCTGGCGTCAGAGCCATGCCATTTCACCCCTGGGGAGAGGTGATTGTTTCAGCTTTCTCTGTGGGGATTTAATGAGATGGTCTTTCTAGTTCATTTGGTAAACCCTGCAGCATCATTGACTGACATCCCATTTTCCTGAGGGGACTGGAATCCATCCAGTTTGCCAAGGTCCTCAGACAGCTCCCAGGGATGTTGGTGCAGTTTTCTCAGGCAAGGCCTGGAATGGACAAGTCTGTTATGAAGACCTGTTATACCTAGAAAACCTGAGCCATTCTTCAACACTTTCATGTGCAAAATGCTGTATAAACGATGTGACAAGTTCATTTTCTCCCTTGGGGTGATGGAGTGATGTATTGATAATCCATATGAAGAAGAAGAGTCTTGAGATCCAGCTAATGGTGTTTCTGTTCTTAGCTCTTGCATGTCACTGTGGTGTCCTTGCCATCAACTTTAGGCCATTGGGTTGCATTTTCACTGCTGTCCCTTCCTCCCTCTCATATCCTGAAGTGTATTGTCAAAGAATCTTAAGTGATACTTTAAAAATTCAACAGATTGCTTGGAATTTGATGGCTTTTCTTGATTATTCCTCCCCCCTAAAATAGGAGAATGGAGCCAGGTAGGTGGGACTCCTTCCATTTGGGAAGCTGTTCTGAACATGAACATAAGGAATTTATTTCCTGCTTTGTGGGTATAAACCTCGATTCCTAGTTTCTCTTTCTTCCAACAGAGAAATACTACAAAAACTCTATGCACAATAAATGGAAACAATGAATTAGTTAATAACTTATGTCTCTGTTCACTTAGCCTTGAGTGAAAGAAGGATTCAGTCATCACTGAGAACCCTTAGGCAAAATGATACATGTTTCAAACCCTTCCAGGAGTATTTGTCCTGAAGCCAGAAAATATGTGAAGATATTATTTGGAATGTTACATTTTGGGGCCGATAAGTCACATTTCACTGCTGCATGAATAATAGTTTTCTGGTTTTGTAATGATCAGCAGTTTTCACATTTGAAAAGAAACATTTTCTCCTGGTAAAGGGGCGTCTTTCTAGACTGTTGAAGGATCTATGTACCCCTGTGGGAATTTCAGTGACGCAATTTTCTCCTTCTTCCCTTCCCCATGACCTCTTCCTGTAAGATGTACAGAATGCTGAGGCCTGATTTAAAACTAAATGTCCCTTTGACCTTGACCTTATGTCAGGCTTGCTTTACTGGTGCCTGACAGATGAGTGACAAGCTGGCAGTTAAGGTGCAGAGTCTGTGGAGGGAGAAGATGTAGGGGACACTGAACACCAGCTAACCCTGCTTCCTGGTTAGGTGGGAGGAGCCTACTGTTCCCTGTCCCCTGCTGACCCCTACACCTGTCTCATCCGAGGAGAATTTAGAAGAAACAGCAGTGAGCCTCTCGGACCCTCTCCGCCCCGCTCACCCTGAGCTCTAATGACATGGCATCTTTTTCTTTTCTTTGGGTATCTCTGTGTAGTTGGGGGTGCTGGCCCCAGGCTATCTGCACATCTCCCTGCACTCTCACCTCTCAGCGCACGGTCTGCTCCCCATTGATGATGTGCTTCAGCTTCTCAAAGGCAGGGAGCATGTCTTTTGTATTCCCCAGATGCTGAGCATGACAGGTCTATGCTCATTCAGTGTTTGTTGGTTGATTGTATTGGTTAACTCTTTGCTTTAAAACCTGTGATAGCTGAGTGGAGGAAAGCTGAGACCACTAATTGTTAAAGTGATGAGGCTGAGGAGCAAAAGGACATGGAAAATAATGTCTCTTATTTGACATACAGGAAAAGGCAGCAGCTTCATATATTGGTTCCTGTTACGGAGAATATGCCTGGAGCATGAAGCAATAAGGGGAACATTGTTTTTGAATAACCAAAGTAGAAGTGGCAGTACTGATGGAGGTAGAGGAGGTAAGTGTTGAAGGTGGAGGTGGTGGTGAGGGTCATGGTGACTAAGATGGTGGAGTAGTATTGGTGATAGTGGAGGTGGAAGTGATAGTGGAGGTGGTGGCAGAGGTGATGGTAATGGTGGTGATGGTCATGGTGTGTTGGTGATGGAAGTGATAGTGGAGGTGGTGGTGGTGGTAGAGGTGGTGGAGAAGGTGATAGAAGTGCTGATGGATGTGGTGATGGTTAGTGGAGGTAGTTGAGGTGGTGGTGATGGAAGTGATGGTGGTAGTGGTGATGGAGTTGGTATTGGTGATGGTGGTGGTGATAGTGATGGTAGAAGTGGTAATAGTGATGGAACTGGTGATGGAGGTGGTGAAGATGACGGAGCTGGTGGTGGTAAGGGAGGTGGTGGTGGTAGAGGTGGTAGTAGTGTGGTGATAGAGGTGGTGGAGGTGGTTGCGGTGGTGGAGATGGTAGTGGTGTGGTGATGGAGGTGGGGTTATGGTGATGGAGGTGGGGTTATGGTGATGGAGGTGGTGATGGTGATGATTGTGGTGGTGGTAGTGTGATAGTTGTTTTGGCAGTGGAGTGGATGTGTGATGGTGGTAGAGGTGATGGAGGTGACTGTGGAAATAATGGTGGTGGGAGTAATTGTGGTAGAGGTGATGGTGGTGGATAGTGGTGGTGGAGGTGATGGTGACAGTAGTGGTACAGATGGTGGTAGTGGTGGTGGTGATGGTGGAGATGATGGTAATGGAGATGATGGATGTAGTGATGGTGGAGATTGTGATGGTGGAGGTGATGTTGATGGTGGTGGGGGAGATGATTATGGCAGCTTTTGTTCTCAAAATTGCCATGTCCTTCACATTTTGAGGTAGTGAAAATGTTCCTGATTGCATGTTAAACACTGACTCAGAGTGGCCTGAACTTTCAGGATGTTTACCAGGTCACATTCCTAGAGGTGCAGAATCTAATGGGGTGATCTTCAGGACCCACTGAATCCAGTGGATCCAGTTCCATCGTCCTGGAATCTTGGTCTCCTCTTCCTCTGTGTGCGCTTCGTCAGTAGGATCGTCACATGATGAGTGTGGCACAGGCCTCACATCCACGTGGATGAAGTCCGAAAGGAGGGGAGTCTTTCCTACAAGCCTGGAAACCCTCCCCTGGAGCTCCCTTTACCCTTTCCCATTTCTCTCATTAGGACTTTTCCTGGACCAGGATTTGGTGAGTGATGTGTATTGATTTGCTTCGCTTGGGCTCTTTGACCAAAGAAGTGCCAAAAAAAAAATCCATAAACAATAGCTATATCAATGTAAGAGTTGGGTGATTGAATTACAGTCATTTATTAATGTTATTTATAATTGTAATAAAATCAGCTGCCTAGGATTTTTCTCAGTAGGCTTCTAGGGAAGGCAGTCACAGGCCCAGCAGCCCTCTGCCATGATAAGACACAGCTCTTTCCAGCTGTGCAGGCCCCCTCAGTCTGTAGGCCTGGGTCCTCAGGCTTGTCTCCTGTGGCCTCTGCATGGCTGCTGCAGGACTCCCCTCATATCTTGTGTTTCAGTTGAGAAGCACGGGCCAGCCTAAAGGGGCAGCCAGCCTAAAGCTTCCTTGTCCCCAGGAAGCTTTGTCCAGTTATTTCAGAGGAGATCATGTTTGCTTAGGGATGTCCTCCTATATTTCTTTGGCAGGAACTGTGTCATGTTGTCCTCCCCAGTTCTGAGGAAGGATAAAAAGTGGGAAGTGTTGGTAGCACAGGGCTACAGGGGATAAAGTAAGGTCTCTGCTGGTGAGGAAGAAGGAGGAAGTGGGCATTGTGTCAGTAACTGGCAAGGTCCACTTATATACCCTTGCAGGTCTGTAAGGGTATATAAGTGCACGGACCAGACAGTTAATGCTTAAAGCCAAATCTGAAGGGGTTAAGTTACGATGGATGCAGTGTTCTGTTAAAGGTGTGTGTGCCCCAGCATCAGTCTGATGTCCCAGGAGAAGATGTGTGATTCTGAGGCTTCTGCATAGAATTCATAACATTGTACCATATGGAGGTGGTGATCAAAACCATCCCCAAGAAACATGGCTCTCTGAGGAGGCTTTACAAGTAGCTAAGAAAAGAAGAGACACAAAAGGCAAAGGAGTAAACAAAAGATACACCCATCTGAATGCAGAATTCCAAAGAATAACAAGGGAGATAAGAAAGCCTTCATAAGTGAATCAGTGTGAAGAAATAGAGGAAAACAATAGAATGGGAAAGACTAGAGATCTCTTCAAGAAAATTAGAGATACCATGGGAACATTTCATGCAAATATGGGCTTAATAAAGGACAGAAATGGTATGGACCTAACAGAAGCAGAAGATATTAAGACAAGGTGACAAGAATACACAGAAAAACTATACAAAAAAGATCTTTATGATCCAGATAACCACTATGGTGTGATCACTCACCTAGAGCCAGACATCCTGGAGTGCAGTCAGTTGGACCTTAGGAAGTGTTACTATGGACAACGCTAGTGGAGGTGATGGAATTCCAGCTGAACTATTTCAAATCCTAAAAGATGATGCTGTGAAAGTGCTGCACTCAAAATGCCAGTAAATTTGGAAAACTCAGCAGTGGCCACAGGACTGAAAAAGGTCAATTTTCATTCCGATCCCAAAGAAGGGCAATGCCAGAGAATGTTCAAACTACCACACAGGAGAAATATCATAACCTCAGCTATGCAGTGACACCAGCCTTAGGACAAAAAGTGAGAAGGAACTAAAGAGACTCTTGATGAAGGTGAAAGAGGAGAGTGAAAGAGCTGGCCTAAAACCGAACATTTAAAAAACTAAGATCATGGCATCCAGTCTCATCACTTCATGGCAAATAGATGGGGAAACAATGGAAACAGTGGTAGACTTTATTTTCTTGGGCTTCAAAATCACTCCAGATGATGACTGCAGCCACAAAATTAAAAGATGCTTGCTCCTTGGGAGAGAAGCTTTGACAAACTTAGACAGAGTATTAAAAAGCAGAGACATTACTTTGCCAACACAGGTCCATCTAGTCAAACCTATGGTTTTTCCAGTAGTCATGCATGGATTTGAGAGTTGGACTATAAAGAAAGCTGAGCACTGAAGAATTGATGCTTTTGAACTGTGGTGTTGGAGAATACTCTTGAAGAGTCCCTTGGACTGCAAGGAGATCAAACCAGTCAATCCTGAAGGAACTCAATCCTGAGTATTTATTAAAAGGACTGATGCTGAAGCTCCAGTCCTTTGGCCACCTGATATGAAGAGCTGACTCACTGGAAAAGACCCTGATGCTGGAAGGCTTGATGACAGGAGGAGGAGGGGATGACAGAGGACAAAATGGCTGTACGGCATCACCGACTCAATGGACATGAGTTTGAGCAAGCTCTGGGAGTTGGTGAAGGAAAGAGAAGCCTGGCATGCTGCAGTTCATGGGGTTGCAAAGAATTGGACATAACTGAGTGATTGATCAACAACAGCAACAATACAGTCATGAACCCATTGTCCCAGAGCACTCACAAAATAAGATGACTTATTTCTGTTTTCCAGATAAAGTTGTCTGGTTACATTTCAGTTAGCCTGCTAGTATGCAATTCCTGAAACTCATTCTTAATTTAGGGCATTTGTATATGAAGTGGGACCATTAATATTTTATGTTACATGGTTTAGATTTGCACCACTAAAATTTGCTTAGCATGTCATCAAATTATGTTCAGTTTAAGACAGTAAAGTATATAATACATTTTTATAAAAAAATTACATAACCACATGGTTAAAATACAAGAAGATTTTGTGCCTGATGTGGTACTTGGGACTAACTTCTCTATCCAGGACAAAGTATTCCCCTGGTTCTCCCTCATCCCATCAAGTCTCTGTTTTCACAATGCAGCCTCACAAGGATCTCTTGTATCATCATTTATGTCTACTTATTGCTTCACTTGGAGAAGGCAATGGCATCCCACTCCGGTACTCTTGCCTGGAAAATCCCATGGACGGAGGAGCCTGCTAGGCTACAGTCCATGGGGTCGCGAAGCGTCGGACATGACTGAGCGACTTCACTTTCACTTTTCACTTTCATGCATTGGAGAAGGAAATGGCAACCCACTCCAGTACTCTTGCCTGGAGAATCCCAGGGACGGAGGAGCCTGGTGGGCTACCAACTATGGGGTTATGCAGAGTCGGACACGACTGACACAACTTAGCAGCAGCAGCAGCATTGCCTCAGTAGTTTCAAAGATGGATCATGTGTCAGTAAACTAGAGAGCTTCATAATGCCTGGCATAATGTTAAGGACTTAGTGGAGCTCAGGGCAAATGTTTATTGAATGAAGGAAGAGATTTCATTAGATGGATCAATGGCCTGGCTGACAGATGGGCCTGAAGGAGGCACTGTGAATGAAAATGGAAACCACAGCTTGCAAAACAAACTGTGCTCGACCACGCCATGGTGACCATAGACTGTGTTTAGGCTCTTAACACCTGTCCATACAGACACAAACATCCATACAGGTAAGGCCAGAGACAAAGTGGTCTGACAGTCACTCCTCAGACTCTCCTGAGCTCTGAAGATAAACCACTGACTGGTCCGGCTTCCCTCTGGTTTATAAATTCTGACTGGTCTTTGCCAGAACCATGCAGTGACCCACTCTTGCCTCGTCCCTCCCCAGGTGCTCTGGGAGCCCTTAACCCCTGCCACCTCCCACCCTGCTGCCATCCCTCTCCCCTGCCATAGAGATGTTTTGGGTTCCTTGTGACTGCAGTAAGTTCACAGACCTCACTCTGTTTGCCTGCAGGTGAGTCTGGGGGTCTTGACTGTTGGGCTTTGTCAGATGTAAGGAAAGGAGAGATTTTAAAAAATACTAGAATAAACAATAGGAAGAATTTTAAAATATCATTTTGAAATATTTTTAAACTTGAAGAAAAATTATAAGAACAGTACAGAGAACGGCCATAACAAATCTCCCAAATTTCCCAACTGATAACATTTCATAGTGTTTGCTCCACTGCCCAGCTCTCTACATAGAGATGTGTGTGTATGTGTGTGTGTGTGTGTGTGTGTACACACATTCCTTGTCACTAGTCTTTTGCTGAACACTTGAGAGCAAGTGGTAGATACGATTTCTTACAACCTCTAAACTCTTATGGGTTTAGTTCCCCCACATTAGGCCTTTCCCTGCCTGATCATGATGCAGCCCATATAACCAAGGCAGGAAGTCAGCACTGTCAGGGAAGTTCTGTCCAGTCCACATCTCCCATCCAAACATGCATCATTTCTGGGTGTCGTATCTCCTTATTGGCAGTTTGGAAGAATCCTCATCCAAGATCTGTGCCGTGTTTCCTCATGACCAACCTCAGGTACTGTGCTCGAGCAGAAACAGTCTATCCTCACTAGTCCAGGCTCCCTGAGTGGCCGCATCGCTGGATGCCTATGTGCTGTGGCCAGTCCCGGCCCTCCGTGGGAAGGAGCATGGCTGGAGGGTACAGAGATCCACCAGAATTACCACCCAAATTAGTTTCCTAGAGTCAGAGGATTCAGCTTGGGGAACAGAAGGGTCCGGCTGTTGGAACTTCCCTGGTGGTCCAGTGGCTGAGATTCTGTGCTCCCAATGCAGGGGACCTGGTTCAGTCTCTAGTTAGTGAACTAGATCCCACATGCCCCAGCTAAAGATCCCCATGCTGTAACTAAGTACAGCCAATTGAATATTGGGGGAAAAAAAAAGAATCAAGTTGCCAGTGTGACTTCATGACTTCCATAGACCAGTCTGAATGCAGTTGCCACCTGACAGCCAGCTGGTAGGAATTGCATTGTCTGTAATGGTCAAGTCTCCATTAAACTGAATATCCAGATGTTTCTAAGGGACTCTTACAGACAGTCTTACAAGGACTTTCTAAATGGTTAATAAACACAGCAGCTCCAAGCGCTCTTGTTCTTGTAACATTGTCAGCCTGTCTTTATCCAGCAGGCTTTTTGAATTACTTTTGGAGCTCAGAATTTTGTCTCCATCTTGGACCTTTGCTGATATCTCTTATCTCTTCAGAGTTTCTTTTCACTAACAACTGTTAGTTAGAAAGTTTGTTGGCTCTAGTTTTAGGCAGGATTTTATTTGTCAGATCTGAGGAGAAAACAGGGTTCTTTTAGAAATTTAGGTCTTAAGGAAAAAAGATAAAAAATATGATTTCTAAGAACTGAATGAGAAGCCTTTGGATGGAGGGAAGCAGAACACAGTGTATATATTTGAGCAAACTGGGTAGAAGCCAGAGACTCAGAGAAATTGGCCAGTGACAAATTCCCAACTGGTAAATTGACCGTGTGTGTGCTAAGTCACTTCATTCATGTCCAACTCTCTGCATCCCCATGAACTGTAGCCTGCCAGGCTCCTCTGTCCATGGGATTCTCCAGGCAGGAATACTATGGGTTGCCCTCCTCCGGGGGATCTTCCCAACCCAGGGATTGAAATCTTGTCTCATCTGCCTTCTGCATTGACAGGCAGGTTCTTTACCACTAGCGCCACCTGTGAAGCATGGAGAAGCCTTTAGTTTAGTTTTCTGCATTAGTTTCTAACTATTTCAGTCTCAGGAAAGCCGTTCTTGGATTTTGCCTGACCATCTCCCTCAAGGGCAGGACTTTTGTCCTTTTGTGGGCAGGACTGGAGGCCAGTGGCTGCTTTCCCTGACAGCTCTCTAGTCACTGCCCACCCCATGGCCTCGCTTCTATTCATGCAGAGCAAGACACTAGCCCACGCAGAATACTCCTAAGCCTTGTGTTCGGTTCATCTGGAACCCCTCTCCCCCACACCTTTCTCTCTCTCTCTCTCTCTGTCTCACACACACACACACCATTACCACCACCACTATTTCGTCTGCCTTTAAATGGTCTCAATTTAATAGAGAAGGCAGAAATGTCAACAACATCACTGCACCATGAACAGTAGTAGAGGCCATGCTCATCCCTGCCTGGCACAGAAGAGAATCCAAGAACTGACCTGGAACTGGACCTGAAGGAGGCATCTGACTTTGTGAGGGAGAAGGTGGGGGGTGTCCCCAGGTTGAGGGAGCTGAGCAGGGAATGGGGACGAGCTGGGAGTTGCCAGAGTCTTGTGAGGGACCCCAGGTTGTTCTGAGCCTGCAGCTCTGCAGAGCCCCACTCTTCCTGCCAGCCTGGAGCTCCATGTTCACCTATTCTACTTCTGGAGGGCAGGGGAACAGGCTCCATTTCATCGGAGGAAAATTCTGTTATGAGGATGCTTCTGGGAACTAAGAGGGCTAAAGCTTGAACCAGAGAGCATGGCCAGGTCAAGGGTGGGGCACAGGAGGAGAGCGAGGAGAGGACATTTGTGGATGGGTGTTAGCTGAGGAGGACGGTTTCCAGAAAGGAGTGAATGACCTTCAGGTACGTGGAGGAGGGGAAAGGACCTACCTGCAGTCAGAGAGGGTCACTTAAGGAGTGGGAACCAGAGTTTGTCTTTTTTACTTTTTATCTTGAGAAGAGAAATAGTATAATTATTTTGTACAGTCACAGAACAAAGAGCCATGTCATGGATGCTGACAGTTGCACCATTTTGACAGCACCTCCTCCAGGGCTATGAGAGGGCCCAGGGCAGTGGAACTCAGCCTCCAGGTTCTATACTTACAGTGGCGAGTAGGGTAGGGAGGGGAGCATTTGGGTGAGCATGTTAGCCAAGGACAATGGGATGACAGGCAGGCAGGGCAAAAGAGGTTGAAATTATAGAAATAAAAAGATTATATGTGCTGGATGAGTAAATTTATGGAAATAATTGTTTTTTACCTAAAATGGAAGAAAAGCTATGATAACCTAGACAGCATCTTAAAAAGCAGAGACATTACTTTGCTGATAAAGGTTCGTCTAGTCAAAGCTATGGTTTTTCTGGTAGTCATGTACGGATGTGAGAGTTGGACCATAAAGAAAGTTGAGCACCAGAGAATTGATTCTTTTGAACTGTGGTGTTGGAGAAGAGTCCAAGAGAGTCCAAGACTCTCAAGTCCCTTGGTCTGCAAGGAGATCCAACCACTCCATCCTAAAGGAAATCAGTCCTGAATATTCATTGGAAGGACTGATGCTGAAGCTGAAGCTCCAATCCCTTGGCCACCTGAAGCAAAGAACTAACTCAGAAAAGACCCTGATGGTGGGAAAGATTGAAGGCAGGAGAAGGGGACGACAGAGGATGAGATGGTTGGATGGCATTACCGACTTGATGGACACGAGTTGGAGCAAGCTCTAGGAATTGGTGATGGACAGGGAAACCTGGCGTGCTGCAGTCCATGGAGTCGCAAAGAGTTGGACATGACTGAGTGACTGAACTGATTGATCTGAAATGGCTCTGTTTCAAGTTTTTAGAAATGATCTTGTTTTATTACTTTTAACTCAAGGAACTGAGCCATTTGATTTCCATATTTGTCGCTGAACAAAATAAATAATCTCTGAAAAAAATAACAACATAGTGTACTTGTGTCTGTGTGCACACACACTGTAATTTCAAGGATATGTAGAAATTGGTTACCCGGTTATTATGTGACATTTTTTTCTCTTTTTATTTTTTAAATTATGAAAGTATGATAACCCATTTACAAGAGACTTGGAAAATACAGAACAAGGTTACATATAATTCTATTATAACAATTATTTTTTTAAGTAGATAAGGTTTTTAATTGAAGTTTCAATATCAAACTTTCAAAAATTAATAAAATGAGTAGACAGAAAAGTAGGTTATAGTAGACCTGAAAAGCGCTATGAACCAATTCAATGTAATTAGGATTTATATGATTTTCACACAACAGTAGGATATAAATTCTGTTCAAGTTCCCATAGACTATAAACCAGAAGAGACTGGACATAAATCTAGGTGCCAAAATTTCATGGTCTAAAGGTATTAAAATCATACGAAATCTGTTCTCTTATCACTGTGGAATTATGTTAGAAATCATATCAAAATCTATTTGAAAATACCCCACATATTTTCAAGTGCAGTGTGACATCTACCAAGAGAGATCTTTGACTTAGCCATTGAAAGCCTCAGTAAAGTTGTGAATGTTAGTCACTCAGTCATGTCTGACTCTTTGTAACCCCATGGATTGTAGCCCACAAGTCTCCTCTGTCCATGGGATTTTTCCGGCAAGAATACTGGAGTGGGTTGCCATTTCCTTCTCCAGAGGATCTTCCCAACCCAGCGATCGAACCCAGGTCTCCAGCCTTGTGGGCATACCCTTTACTATCTGAGCCACCAGCGAAGTGCAAAAGACTTCAGTAAAGTTAAAAGACTGAAAAAGCACAGGGAGTGGTTGCAGAGTTGCTGTTCTTGTTCTTCAGTTGCTGTGTGATGTGCCGCTCTCTGTGACCCTGTAGACTGCAACATTTTAAATTGAAATTTCAAAATTTCTCATTTCAAGATGAGAAATTAATATCAAAGATATTTTTAAAACCCCATAAATTTGGAAATTGTCCAATTTTAAATGATGGATGTGTCTAAGAAACTGTAACAAGGAAAATTAGAAAATATTTGTAACAGAATAAAAAGGAAAAGAGAATTTACCCAAATTTGTTGCATGCAACCAAAGCTGCTGAGTGTTAGGAGGAGAAATGAAAGATTCAGAATGTGTAGTTTGCTGTCTTTGCTGTTTGCTATCTTTGGGATGTCTACATTTGTGGTCACTCAGTAGTCAGTAGTGAGGGCTGTTGACTGTGGGCCTGGTATAGGAGGTGCCAACTCTTGACCTGAGCTGGGGCGGCCCTAACTAAGAGGACAGCAGGCAGAGAGGAGGCCTTTGGTGTCCTCGGTGCTTTTTCACTGTGTCCTTTCTGGTGGAGGGTGTGGGAGGGTTACGCCAGAGTCACTTCCCTTCAGTGGTAACTTCATAGATCATAGGAGGGCTTGCTCTGCAGAGCCTGTCTGGGTGCGGCCACAGACCCAGTCCTCCCTGATCTCCATGTGGCCTATTTGTTCTGGAAACCACTCCCACTCTGAGAGTCCCCCAATGGGCTTGGAGCTGGCTCTCACCTTCAGAGGTGTTGGGAGCCTGCCCCCAACGTGCACAGGGGCACAGGACAGATGGGATGTGGGGCTGGTGGGCAGAGGTTGGTGGCCGAGGGCTCTGCCTTGGGAGGAGACTGAAGCGTGACAGGAGAGGCCCAGGCAGCTGGAAGGGTGGGTCTCAGCCCACAGAGAAATACAGGAGTACAGCCCACCAGGAATACCTGGTCCAGGGCACAGGAGGAATACAGCAGGGCCAGGACACTTGGACATCATGTAGGCCTCAGGATCAGAGGAAGTCATCCATGACCTTTAGATACAACTTTATTGTTAATGAAAAGGTCGTAGATATCACACACACAACCTTTCTGTATTGCACTGGCAGTGAAATACAGGTGTGAGCAGGGCAGATATCCATTGACTGGGGCTCAGATCTTGAAAGTCAGCATTGGCTGAAGCCCCCAAGGGCCCCTCCACAAAGCAGCTGTGGGCCTGGCAGCTGCTTCCTTTCGGGGCAGCTACCTGCATGTGGTCACACGGTCCAGGACACAGGGCCTGAGCCTGGGCAGAGAGAGTCTGGTAGGAGACTGTCCTCGGATGCGTGACTTTGTCCTTGCTGCCTGGGCAGGATAGCTTGTGGCCACTTGGGGGCAGGGCTTCCCAGCAAGTGACCTGCCTCTGGGGCCTTGCTGCCTGAAAGCTTCCTTCTACTTACTTCCAGCCTGTCGCACCTCTGCTTAAATTTGTGACTGGTGGACTTTAAGATGGAAATGAAAGTGGAAAGCCTTTCCACCTGGAAGGTGTTTGGTTGTTTGATTCTCTGGAAGCTGTTGGTATTTAGAAGGTGCATTGAAGAAGGAAATGGCAACCCACTCCAGTGTTCTTGCCTGGAGAATCCCAGGGACGAGAGAGCCTGGTGGGCTGCCGTCTATGGGGTCGCACAGAGTCGGACATGACTGAAGCGACTTAGCAGCAGCAGCAGCAGCTGAGGGCAGAGAATAGTACGGGCCACCCTGTGCTTGTCTAAAGGTAACTTACATGCGAGGGACTCTGATAATTGAGAGTAACTGCAGCAGGATGACAGCAATGGCTCTGTTTTCTTCTTTGGGATGAAAAATGAAAGTGCTTTCGGGACTCTGCTGTCTGGAAGAAGTCAACTATTTTCTTGATTGCTTTTTAAAAAGCAGCTTAGTTGAAATTCTTTGAAACTAGCTATATACCTGTACTCCAAACATGATTTTAGCTTTCAGCTGTTTTAAAAATCGTATTTTGATAGTCATTTCCATGTTTGTAAGCATTTATTGTAGGAACCATCTTTGTAAGTATTTATTAACTTTGTTTTTCCGTTCTCTATTGTGTATTAAATTTTGAAAGATGTATTATAATTAGAGAATGAAAATAATGAACTAGATTTTAAAACATTTTAGTTTTTCCCTTTTGCTCTTACTGTACACTTTGAGTTACTGCATCTCATTTCAATAACTCATAATCACTGGCATTTTCTTACTGTTTTGGCATGAGAATTCATTTTCAGCGTTTTGGAAATTATATAATTCAGCATATTCTTATTGCTACTGTTCATATTTTAAAAATCTTAACCTTTGGCTTCCACATAAATCTGGTTCTTTGTACGTGTCCTGTAAAACAAGCACACCATGTGTCCTCTGTTCACAGCAGAATGTTTAGTGGACTGTGTAATTTTAAATTGTTCAAATGTTTATGTTTTCCTCCTTGAAATTGTTAGTGAGATACAGTGGGAGATTGGCAAGACCTGCTAATGCTTTGAGACAGCCGTATTTTATTTCATCTAAATTTTGTTTTTGCGTAGCACTTGGATGTAGCATCTGATAGTCAGGTTTCTTTCTAGTGAAGAGACGTGCTCTTCCTTGCATTTTCTCATCTTTAGGTGCATTTGAGCAGGGCACAAGGACAGCCTTGCTGAAGAAGTAGCATTCCCAAGACCGTCCCGTTTCCTGACTTACTCTCCAGATGCTGGCGTGTTCAGCATGTCTCCTGTCTGTCGTTTTGTATCTTGGACTGTATCAGGCGTTAGCATTTTCTGATTTAGGTTGTATACTTCCTATTTCCTTTGCATGTCACATGCAGATGGTATCTGATAACTGCTTTTTTAATTAAAAAAAATTTTTTTTGGCTGCACTAGGTCTTTGTTGCTGCATGGACTTCTCTCTAGTTGTGGGGAGTGAGGACTGCTCTCCAGTTGCAGTTCCCAGGCTCTTCATTGCAGTGGCTTTTCTTGTGATGGAGCATGGGCTCTAGGGCATGTGGGCTTCAGTGGTAGTGGTGCAGGGTCTTAGTTGCCCTGCGGTCAGTGGGCAAACCAGATTGAACCCGTGTTCCCTGCATTGGCAGGCAGATTCTTAACCACTGGACCACCAGGGAGGTCCTAGATACCTGCTTTTTGAAGTTATTAAATTCTGCTTTGTGGTACAGTTATGAAGTACCGTAGTGCCCGTGGGTTTTAGCATGCTCGGTTTTTCTTCATTTTAATTTAATAAGATACAATATATAAAGTTATAGCTAACTTTCTCTGTGTTTTCTCAGATTTATTTTGGATCATTTAAAAAATCAATTCCTTTGTTTGGATGGTAAAAAATGAGACAGTAGAGAATTTATCCAGTGGAAACCAGTATATTTGTAAGCCTGTGTATGTGTGTGTGTATGTACTCATTCGTGTCCAACTCTTTTGTGACCCCGTTGAACTATAGCCCACCAGGCTCCTCTGTCCATGGGATTTCCCAAGCAAGAATACTGGAGTGGATTGCCATTTCCTTCTCCAGGGGATCTTCCCAACCCAGGCGTTGAACTGGAGTCTCCTGAATCTCTTGCATTGCAGGTGATTCTTAACTCGCTGAGCCACCAGTTAACCTTGTAAGCCTAAGACTCCCTAAATCTTTTTTCAGGGTCTGACTTTCCAGTTTATGACCACCTGATAATAACCTTTTCTTCTTTGTGTTTGGCTCAACAGTTTCACATATTCTGTACCCTTAAAATAATAATTTTTCTCTGAGCATAAACATAGAGCATTCATTGTTATATATAATATATGATGATGAAGTATAATGGGGTCTGTAATACTGTTGTTTGCTCACCATTGATGAGTCATGTAGATTTCAGAATTTGGTTATACCACTTTGTGTTGTTATTTGGTCGCTCAGTCGTGTCCAACTCTTTGTGACCCCATGTACTATAGCCTACCAGGCTCCTCTGTCCATGAAATTTTCCAGTCAGGAATACTGGAGTGGGTTACCATTCCCTTCTCCAGGGGATCTTCCTGACCCAGGGATCGAACCCAGATCTCCTCCATTGGCAGGTGGGTTCTTTACCACTAAGCCACCAGGGAAGCCCCGGTTGTAACACTTACCAGAACTTAAAATATGTAGTGAATGAAATGGCTGTCTGTTGTGGCATAGGTGTTTGCCATAGATTTGATGGGAGATGGTAGAAAATAAAAGGAATAAGGGAGCCAGGGGTGAGGAGACCAGCTGAACTGCAGCAGGACTGCCTGTGTCCCGTGTGCAGAGTCTTAACTATCCACCCAGGTAGAGCTGCCTAAAGGCCGGGCTTTTATTCAGCTCCCAAGTATAGTGATGTGAAGTTGAGGTGAAGGGACCCCTAGCGTTTCCGGGGGTTAAGATGGAATCAGGACCCTCAGCATAAGAAGCTGGTCCTTTGTCAGGACATTGGTTGGAAGCAAGTGCAGTCAGTGGGCGTCCAGGGTCACCTGCCATCCCAGCAGGTGCCAAGTCCCAGCTGAAACCAGGTGGGGGTGTGGTGATCAGAGCAACTGCTGATGTGAGAAAGAAAGCCTCAATTTGGGGAGCCAGTGGGTGGTCCCTTTGATCCCACAGCATGACTGGAGGCTTGATCAGCAGCTCAGGGATGAGACTAGTCAGCGTCTAAAGGAAAGAGCAGGGGAGCCATCTACTAACAGCACAGGTAATACGATATGGTGAAGGTTGAGCATACCGCTGTGTTAGTACTTGGTGAGTGTTAAACCTACTCTTCAGAAGTTTGTCGTTTTCAATATATACCATTTTATAGAAATGGGAGGGTGTTGAGCACCTTTCTATGCCTGGGGGGTCGTTTAGAGTTCCTGGGACAGGAGGGAGGAGCAGGAACAGAGATAGAGGGCTGTGCTGCTGCAGGGGGGCTGGGTGGGTGGGACTGACAGCCCAGAGTAAGGACCCCACCCTGCAGAGGAGAGCTGAAGAGTGTGCACAGAGTAAGGTGGGCTGGGAGGGCATGGAAACCACCAGTCAGGAGGAAGGAGTGGGTGCGCTTCTGAGGAGAGGTGATGATGCAGGGTTGCTGCTGAGGGACAGAAGGAGAGGGAAGTGACTGGGAATGTGAGCAGGGATTGCGGGCATGGTTGAGGGACCCTGAGGTCAGAGACAGTGACTGCAGGGGCCTGTGGGCCTGTGTGATGCTCTCCAGATGGGCTCTGCAGCCTGGCGCAGCAGGCTGGCCATCAAGTGGGGAGAATTGAAGTTCTAGATGAGAGGATGATGGAGATGATGGCCCCTGGGGCCAGAGTGATAATGCAGGAACGTGAAGGCAGAAGATAGAGTGTTGGCGGGCCTAGTGCAGAATTCAGGAGCTTTGGCTGGAGTGCTCTGCGTAGAAGTTTAAGAAGTTGTCAGGGGGGCAGCGGTACCGAGACCAGGTGTGGCTCTGGAAGGGACAGTTGGAATGGAGTGGGGGTCAGGGTCTTTCCTCTGTAAAGGGAGCTAGTTAAGTTGTTTGGAGTGACCACGGGCTGTGAAATGGCCATTCCTAACTGTCCACTACTGGTCGTGTTAATACTGCTCTGGATGGCTCTTGTAAACCCACCTGCAGCTCAGGCAAGATGCCAGAATTTTAAGAAAATTCTGACAGTAATGCCAAAAGTGACAGGGGCTAACAGAGTCAAGTACTTTTGATGACTAGAGCAGAGGAGGTCGAGAAGGTAAATATGAAGAGAGGAATCTGAGGAGAAATTTGAGAATAAGGACCCTCTGAAGTAAGGGAGAAGAAATGGTTTGTGGCGTGATTTCAGCTAACAGGAGAGTTAAATGCTGAGTGCTAGGAGACATACAGGTGTTTTGTGGGGTATTAATGTAATAAACAGAAGAAGCATGCCTGGAAGCATGGAGGATGTGGTGCTTTGTTTGACTTCATTTCTGATGATCACTCTCCAGACACTTCTGAGAGTTTTCCTCTCGTGCATGGATTCGAACCACATCTGAGGCCTCCACCCTTAGCTGATTGATTTATAGGAAGGTCTCAGCTATTTCAGAAATTGGAATTATTGAACATTTTGTAAATTCAGTCAAATGACAGTCTTTGCAGCTCTGTTTACTTCCTCAAATCACATCAGTTCTTCACACCCTCCCTGTAATAAAGCTGATTAGCTTTTGCTTCTAATGTTTGTATTTGAGGCTGAAAAGCATGTTAGAAGTTCCAGACCCTTCAGCCATAAGCTTCAGTCATAAATACACTTAAAAGATAAACGTTCTTTTAAAAATTTTATTACTCATTGAGGTAAGTCAGAGAAAGAAAAATACCTTATATATGGAATCAAACAGAGATAATATAAATGAACTTTCAAAACAGAAAGGAGCTCACAGACTTAGAGAATAAACTTATGGTTGCCAAGGGAAAGGGATAGTTAGGGAGTTTGGGATGGACGTGTACACAGTGTTATATTTAAAATGGAGGATAACCAACAAGGACCTCCTGTATAGCACAGGGAACTCTCCTCAATGTTATGTGGCATCCTGGGTGAGAGGGGAGTTTGGAGGAGAACATGTATGTGTATGGCTGAGTCCCTTCACTGTTCACCTGAAACTATCACAGCATTGTTTGTTAATCGGCTATACCCAATATAAGATAAAAAGTTTAAAGTTTGAAAAAAAATTTATTACTCATGAATTTTAGATCTGTTTTAAGGAATAATTAAAGCGGCCAGTCAGTGTCCTTGTCTTTCCAGTTTTGGGGCTTGGGATAGGAGTGTCTCTATTTGGCATCAGTTAGGGTGCTGCGAGGAGGGATGTAGGGGACGTGGAGGAGGCTGGGAGATCACAGCTGGCCTGCTCCCCTGTCACCACTGGGCGCCGCCCCAGGGTAACCTGCAGAGAACTATGAATCACCACATTCCTGCTTTAATCACAGATGTTTAAGAAAACACGGGTTGGGTTGCTTCACCTTGAATTGTTTTGCTTTTAATTTTGTGTCTTAAATGAGCACTTACACAGTTGCCCATGTAGCACAGAGACATTCATTAGGTATAGCATTTGCCAGTAGTGTAGATAGACACAGTCAAAGATAATATGGAGGAAGTCAGAACTTTTTCTTTCTTTTAAGGAAACAAGTGTTTATCTGTCCTTTGTGTCATCAGATACCTAGTTTTAAAAATTTCCCTCAGCATCAATTTTTGTAACATTTCTCTCAAATCTTGGTTCTCCTGCCATGAGTGACTTGAAGAAAAGACAGAATGAGAGATTTTTCCCTTTTTTGTATTTCCTGTGTGCTGTCAGATACAACTTGGTGGGATGCGTCTTGCTTTAGACTTATGTCCCGTGCTAGACCCTGGTAGTAAACTCACCATGGTTACTGGCTGGAGGCCATCCGCTCATCCATCCTCAGCTTGGGCCTGTCTCTGTGGGGATGCTGTCAATAGGCCACCATGTCCTCCTTTCCTGTCTCTTCCTGCATCCCTGTCTCTCAGTGGACCAAGCTGAACTTCCGCTGATGTGTCACCCTCTCTTCCTGCTGAGTTTGCTGACAGTGAGGTCCACACACAGCTTTGTCTCCTTGTCTTCCCGTTGTAATCTGATATTTCACCAGGTGAAATGCCTTTTCTCATATGCCTTTTCTTCAGCCATTGTCCTGACTTCTTTGCAGGATACATCAGTTGAACAGTATCATCTTCCTGAAGTTCTTTCACAGTTTACTGATTCTCATCCTAACCCCTCTGATTCTGCCTCCTGTTTTTCCAAGACTTCTTTAACCCACCATCTTCGTGTGGTCCTTACCTGGTGCTGAGCCGTTGCTCCTGTGATGGTTCCTCCTCCAGGAGTGACATTAACTGTTGTTGCTCTGAGTCTCACTTGCCGGCTGGCATCTCCTGCTGATGGACGGTGTTGGCTTGTGAGGAACCTGCCCTTATTTCAGACCTAACTGAAATGGTCATGCATGTTTATGTTAATGTGTGTATTACAAGGTACATGGACATGTCTGCAGGTATTAATAGAAACAAAGTCTAGAGAAAAGTTCCAAAATATTCACAGAGATATGTGTGTGCATCAAGGATTATTAATGATTTTTATTCTTTTAATTTCTTTTCCATTTTACTTTAACATTTTAAGTAATATTTCAAATGTATATTTTAATATCTTTATAAAGTTTGTACAACTATAAATTATTTTTAATCATAAAAATAGTTAAAATACATTAGTATTAAAATTTTATTTATTTATTGGGCTGCACTGGGTATTAGTTGTGGCACTTGGGATCTAGATCTTTGATCCTTGTTCATTGCCAACATGTGGGATCTCTTAGTTGTGGCATGTGGGGTCTAGTTCCCTGACCAGGAATCCAACTCAGACCCCCTTCATTGGGAGGGCAGAGTCCTAGCCACTGGACTACTAGGGAAGTCCCTGAAATATGTTAGTTTTGATATATCCTTTAATAGTTCTAATACTATTCAAGTCAGTTTTAGAATTCTGTGTTGGAAATTACCATAAGAGAAGAAGAAGAACTCTCAGAGAAGGTAAAGATTCCTTTTGCAAAATGGAAACAAAAACGGAGACTTTTCACAGTTGTAGAATAAGCTGATTTGTTTGGATAGATTGGTTATTGATTTGTAGGAACTTCTTGTACATTGTAGTTGTTAGTCCTCTAATGCAGTATACATTGCAGAAGTCTTCTCATCCATGGTTTACCTTTCACTTGCCACTTTGTGGCCCTAATTTTAATATTTATTGGTCTTTTCCTGTATGGTTTTTCTTCTCTTAATGTCTTATTTGAAAAGCCTTTTCTTTCTCCAAGTGATAAAGAGAATGTTCTCCCTTACATTTTAAAAAATATTGTAGTGTTTGCTTTTCACTTTTGAGTCTTTAATCCTGAAATTTCTTTTTGGGTGTTGTGAGAGGTAGAGATTGCTTTGTAATTTACAGCATGGATGCTATTCATGAAAAGTTTCATCCTTTCTGTACTGATCTATAATACCTTATCTGTCAAATAGAAGGGTATTATGTGTTTACTTTTCCATTGGTCTGTTTAGCTAGTCCTGTGTTGAGACCATATGGTGTTAATTACTGTAACTCACAGACAAATCATGAAAGCTAGTGGGATAAGTGCCTTCCCATCTCACCCTGATTGTTGAAAGCTGCCTGGACTATGCTTGGCCCTTCTATCTTACTTGCACATTTTATAATCAGTCATCAGATTCTACACAAAACACCCGTGGGAGTTTGATTGGGATGACATTGAATGTGTAGAATTAGAATGGGGGAGAATTAATCTCTTTATAGTTTGGACTCCTTATACTTGAACAGAACATATCTCTCTATTCTAAAATTGTTTTCAGTAAAGTTGCATCTTATATGACTTGTAAGATTTGTTAGATTTTTTTGTCACTGTAAATGGCTTAAATTTTATTTTTGCTTTCTAACTGCTGATGTGTAGATGTGTAATTGACTTTTGTATTTTGGTGTTATAACCAGCAGCCTGCCATTTTAATTCTCATAGTGTCTAGATTTCTTGGAGATTATCTGTAGATTCCGCTGGTCCCTGCGAGTTGTGATGGATTTGTCTGGGCCCTCATGTCACCCTGCACATCTTCCGTCTGTGCTGGCCACCCCAGTGCACAGCCTGACGAGGGCCATGATAGTGGTCCTCTTAGCTTCTAATGCTTTGCCCTTAGGGGTGGTATTTGCTGCATATTTTCATAGGTCACCTTTATTAGGTTAGAGAACTCCTAGTCTCAGTTTACTAATAATTTGTATCATAAATTAGTGTTCAGTTTTGAAGAGTGCCTTTCCTATACCTATTAGGCTAATCCAGTGTTTCTCCTTTAATTTTAATTGACATCTTCATGTCAGTGTGGTGAGTTACAAAGTTCTACTGTTGTATTTTCTCTTAATAGCGTAAAACTGTTTTTGTGTCACTTGAATAAATTGTACTTGACAATGTTGATGTTATTTAAGACTTGGCAAAATTGGGTTTCCTAACATTTTTAGAAAGATTTTTGCATCTGCTTAGAAACCGAGATATTGGTGCTGTTCTTACACATTTGGGTTTCTGGGCTTTCCTGTCTTCATTGTATGAGCTGGCATTGATTCCTTCCCTTCTCGTTCTCTGGGATAGTTTGTGTAAGCAGAAATCTATCCATATCTCATTGATATAACTTGCCAAAAGCGCCATCAAAGGCTGGTTTTTGTTTGTTTTTATTAATAGTATGTTTTGAAGGGTAGATACTGAACTACTGATTCAATTTTTTCAGTGCTTCTAGTTTTATTCAAGTTTTACATTTCTTCTTGAAATTTTGAGGATATATTTTTCTTTCTTTTTTAAGAAAGTATTTATTTATTGCCTGTGCCAGGTCTTTGTTGTGGCACATGGGCTCTTGAGTTGTGGCATGTGAGATCTAGTTCCCTGGCCAGGGATCAAACCTGGGTCCCAAGCTTTGGGGGCAGGGAGTCTTAACCATTGGATTATGAGGGGTGTCTCATTACAGTTTTCTTAAAAACTTTTCATTCTCCATCAAAATTTCATTTTTATTTGCATAAAGTTGTTCACTGTATTCTTTTTCTTGGTGTCAGCTATCTCTGCCCTGTGACTCTCTTTTTCATTCCCAATATTTCTTCTTTGTACCTTCTGTATTTTTCTTTAGTCAAGGAGCCAGCTTTTGATTGTGTTGTTTCTTGTCCTGGTTTGTTTTTAGTTTCATCATTCTCCTCACACATTTTTAATCTTCTGCTCATTCTTCCCCTCATCTTTGAGTTGCACATTTAGCTTAGTGTTTTTTCAGCCTTTCTGCTTTCCTAATATAAACTTATAACACCAGCTATCTAAGTAGTAGTATAGCTGAGTCCTATTGCAATATTTAGAGCTTTCATTGTCGTTAGTTTTAAGTATTTTCTAATATCCTTTATGGTTTCTTCTCTGACCTACGATTGTTTCTACCTGTGTTCATAAATTTCCAAGAAGGACACAAATTGGTTACCTTTCTGCCCTTGATTTCTGATTTCATTGTTGTAAGATAATGTGGTCTGTGTGATGATGTTTGATAATTGTCAAAATGTGCATATTGCCTGATAAAGTCAGTTTCTTTAAAATAGCAATGGGTTGAAAACAATTGAGTTCTCCAATCACTTTGTGTGAGTTGCTCAGTCATGTCCGACTCTTTGTAGCCTGCCAATCTTCTCTATCCGTGAAATTCTCCAGGCAAGATTACTGGAGTGAGTTGCCATTTCCTCCTCCAGGAGATCATCCCCACCCAGGGATTGAACCTGGGTCTCCTGCATTGCAGGCAGATTCTTTACCATCTGAGCCACCAGGGAAGCCCAGTCACTTTAGATTAGACTTACTAGTTATTTAGATTTTCTCTATTTGATCAATTAATTTACTGAAATAAATGTGTTAACTCCTACTGCTGTGATAGTGGAGTTCTCCATTTTTCTTTCTAGTGATCAAATTTTGCTGTTGGAAGTTTACTTGTGTAAGTCCTTTGGTGTACATGCACATTTGTTTCTGCTGGTTGTATAACCTAAATGTGGAATTGCTACATATTAGCTTGTACATCAAACTGCCAACAGTTCACTGGATCATAGAAAAACCAAAGGAATTCCAGAGAAACATCTATTTCTGTTTCATTGACTGTGCTAAAGCCTTGGACTGTATGGATCATAGGAAACTGTGGAAAGCTCTTAAAGAGATGGGAAAACCAGGCCATCTTACCTGTCTCCTGAGAAACCTGGATGCAGGTCAAGAAGCAACAGTTAGAACCCTGTATAGAACAGCTCATTGGCTCAGAATTGAGAAAGGAGTATGACAAGGCTGTCTGCTGTCACCCTGATTATTTAACCTATATGCTGAGGACATCATGAGAAATGCTAGGCTGGATGAGTTACAAGATAGGCAGGAGAAACATTAACAACCTCAGATATGGGGTTGATACCACTCTAATGGTAGAAAGCGAAGAAAAACTAAAGAGCATCTTGATGAGGGTGAAGGAGGAGAGTAAACAGCAGGCTTAAAACTAAATATTTAAAAAAAACTAAGATCATGGCATCTGATCCCATTACTGCATGGCAAATAGAAGGGGAAAAGGTGGGAGAAGTGACAGAGTTCCTCTTTTTGGACTCTGAAATCACTGTGGATGATGACTGCAGCCATGAAATCAAAGGAAAGGAAAGCTTTCTCGGCAGAAAAGCTATGACAAACCTAGACAGTGTGTTGAAAAGCAGAGATATTACCTGCTGACAAAGGTCCATATAGTCAAGGCTATAGTTTCCCCAGTGGTCATGTACAGCTGTAAGAGCTGGACTGCAAAGAAGGCAGGAAAAGTGAAAGTGAAGTTGCTCAATCATATCCAACTTTTTGCAATCGCATGAACTGTAGCCTACCAGACTTCTCCATCCATGGGATTTTCCAGGCAAGAGTACTGGAGTGGGTTGCCATTTCCTTCTCCAGGGGATCTTCCCAACCCAGGGATCGTACGTGGGGCTCCCGCATTGTGGGCAGATGCTTTACTATCTGAGCCACAGGGGAAGATGAGCTGTGGTGCTGGAGAAGACTCCTGAGAGTCCCTTGGACTGCAAGGAGATTGAAGCAGTCAATCTTAAGAGAAGTTAACCCTGAATACTCATTGGAAGGACTGATGCTGATGCTGAAACTCCAGTACTTTTTTCACCTGATGCGAACAGCTGACTCATTGGAAAAGTCTCTGATGCTGGGAAAGATTGAGGGCAGAAGGGAGAAAAGGGCATTGGAGGATGAGATGGCTGGATGGCATCACTGATGCAGTAGACATGAATTTGGACAAACTTTGGAGGTGGTGAGGGACAGCAAGACCTGACATGCTGCCGTCCATGGGTTTGCAAAGTCAGACAGGGCTGGTCTACGAACAGCAAGCTTGTGCATATGTTCAGTTTTATTAGATGACATTACACAGTTTCCAGAGTGATTTAAATGACTTATAATTGTGAGTACCACATGAGAGTTCCCTTGACACTATTTTAGCAGCACTTGGTGCTGTCAGTTTTTAAAATTTTAGCCATTGTAGCTGGGGTGTGCCAGCTGAAGGGCATGTCCCTGATCAGGGCCTGACAAAGCAAAAAGGGAATGGCAAACCACTTCAGTATTCTTGCCTTGAGAACCCATGAACACAATGAAAAGGCAAAACGATATGATACCTGAAGATGAGCCTTCAGGTTGGTAGGTGTCCAGTATGCTACTGGAAAAGAATGGTGAAATAGCTCTAGAAGGAATGAAGAGGTGGAAAGGATGCCCAGTAGTGGATGTGTCTGATAGTGAAAGTAAAGTCTGATGCTGTAAAGAACAATATTGCGTAGGAACCTGGAATGTTAGGTCCATGAATCAAGGTAAATTGCACGTGATCAAGCAGGAGATGGCAAGCTTGAACGTTGACACTTGAGGAATCAGTGAATTAAAATGGATGGAAGTAGATATTATATCTACTACTGTGGGCAAGAATCCTTTAGAAGGAATGGAGTAGCCCTCATAGTCAACAAGAGTCTGTAATGCAGTACTTGGATGCAATCTCAAAAATGACAGAGTGATCTTGGTTTGTTTCCAAGGCAAACCATTCAGTATCACAGTAACTCAAGTCTATGCCCTAAGCACAAATACCAATGAAGATGAAGTTGAATGGTTCTATGAAGGACCTATAAAACCTAGAACTAACACCAAAAAAAGATGTCCTTTTCTTCATAGGGGATTGGAATGCACAAGTAGGAAGTCAGGAGATACCTGGAGTAACAGGCAAGTTTGGCCTTGGAGTAGAAAATGAAGCAGGGCAAAAGCTAACAGAGTTTTGCTAAGAGAACGTGCTGGTCATAGCAAACACTCTTCCAACAACACCAGAGACGACTCTACATGTGGACATCACCAGATGGTCAATACTGAAATCAGATTGATTATATCCTTTGCAACTGAAGATGGAGAAGCTCTGTGCAATCAGCAAAAACAGATTTGGAGCTGACTGTGGTTCAGATCATCAGCTCCTTACTGCAAAATTCAGGCTCAAATTGAAGGAAGTAGGGAAAACTGCTAGGCCATTAACATATGACCTAAATCAAATCCCCTATGATTATACAGTGGAGGTGATGAATAGATTCAAGGGATTAGATTTGGTAGACAAGAGTGTCGGAAGAACTCTGGATGGAGGTTCATAGGACTGTACGGGAGGTGGTACCAAAACCATCCCCAAGAAAAAGAAATGCAAAAAGACAAAGTGGTTGTCTGAGGAGGTCTTAAAAGTAGGTGAGAAAAGGAAAGAAGTGGAAGGCAAAGGAGAAAGGGAAAGATATACCCAACTAAATGCAAAATTCCATTTTGCAAAGAGAGCAGAGAATAGCAAAGAGAGATAAGAAAGCCATCATTAGTGAACAATGCAAAGAAATAGTGGAAAATAATACAACAGGAAAGACTAGAGATCTCTTCAAGAAAATTGGAGATACCAAGGAAACATTTCATACAAAGATGGGCACAATAAAGGACAGAAACGATAAGGACCTAACCAGTAGCAAAAGAGATTTAGAAGACGTGACAGGAATACACAGAACTGTACAATAAAGGTCTTAAAGACCTGGATAACCAGGATAGTAGTGTGGTAAGTGTGAAGTCCTGGAGTGTAAAGTCCAGTGGCCCTTAGGAAGCATTACTACAAACAAAGCTAGTGGAGGTGATAGAATTCCAGCTGAACTATTTCAAATCCTAAAAGATGATGCTATTAAACAGTGCTGCACTCAACATGCCAGCAAATTTGGAAAACTCAGCATTGGTCACAGGACTGGAAAAGGTCAGTTTTCATTCCAATCCCAAAGAAAGGCAATGCCAGAGAATGTTCAAATTACTGTACAGTTAACACTCATTTCACATGCTAGCAAGATTATGCTCAAAATCCTTCAAGCTAGGCTTTAGCAGTACATGAACTGAGAACTTACCATGTAGAAGCTGGATTTAGAAAAGGCAGAGGAACCAGAGATCAAATTGCCAGCATCTGTTATATCATAGAAAAAGCGAGAGAATTCCAAAAAATTCTACTTCTGCTTCATTGACTATGCTAAAGCCTTTGACTGTGTGGATCACCACAAACTGGAAAATTCTTAAAAAGAAGGGACTATCAGACCACTTTACCATCTCCTGAGAAACCTGTATGCAGGACAGGAACAACAGTTAGAACCAGATAGGGAACAATGGACTAATTCATAATTGGAAAAGAAGTACATCAAGGCTGTATACTTTTGCCCTGCTTGTTTAACATATGCAGAGTACATCATGAGAAATGCCGGGCTGGATGAAGCACAAGCTGAAATCAAGATTGTTGGGAGACACGTCAACAACCTCAGATTATGTAGATGATACCGGTTTAATGGCAGAAAGTAAAGAGGAGCTAAAGAGCCTCTTGATGAAAGTGAAAGAGGAGAGTGAAAAAGCTGGTTTAAAACTCAACATTCAGAGAAACAAAGATCATGGCATCAGGTCCCATCATTTCATGGCAAATAGATGGGGAAAATGTGGAAACAGTGACAGATTTTATTTTCTTGGCCTCCAAAATCACTACAGGTAGTGACTGCAGCCATGAAATTAAAAGACCCTTGCTCCTTGGAAGAAAAGCTATGACAAACCTAGACAGCATATAAAAAGCAGAGACATCACTTTGCAGACAAAGGTCATGTACAGATATGAGAATTGGACCATAGACAAGGCTAAGCGCCAAAGAACTGATGCTTTTGAGCTGTGGTGTTGGAGAAGGCTCTTGAGAGTCCCTTGGACTGCAAGGAGATCAAACCAGTCAATCCTAAAGGAAGTCAGTCCTGAATATTGATTGGAAAGACTGATGCTGAAGCTGAAGCCCTGTTACTTTGGCCACTTGATATGAAGAGCTGACTCATTGAAAAAGACCCTGATGCTGGGAAAGATTGAAGGCAGGAGAAGAAGGGGACGACAGAGGATGAGACGGTTGGGTGGCATCCCTGACTCAATGGACATGAGCTTGAGCAAACTCTGGGAGATAGTGAAGGACAGGGAAGCCTGGTGTGCTACAGTCCATGGGATCACAAAGAGTCAGACACAGTACAGCAACTGATCAACAAGCTGGGGTATAATAGTAGCACATTGTGGGTTTTTTTTTTTTTTCTTTACATTATCGTGTTGGTTTTGCCATACATTGACATGAATCCGCCATGGGTATACATGTGTTCCCCTTCTAGAACCCGCCTCCCATACATTGTGGTTTTAGTGTGTATTTCTTTAATAACTAAAGAGTTTGAGCCATTTTTCATTTTTCTTGATTCTTCTTTGCAGTTTCTGGCTCTCTGTCTCAACAATCTTGTCTTTTATCTTGCTGACCACAGGTTATTTTATACTTTGTGTCTCACTCTAATATTCAGAGTGATTGTGGGTATTCTATTGCTTGTGAGCTTTTTCCATAGATTCTTGTCTTTTTGTATGTCTGTTTATATTTGTTGACTGAGTGCCCAAAAGATGAAAAGAAGTAACAAGAAATTAAAGTCCAGTCTTCTTCCAAAATGGGTTGTGTTTGTTTCAGGCACTTGGAATCTTTGTCCCACCTTAATCCAGTTGTAAGGACTCGGGTGGTTCAGAAATGAACTTGTGAGGTGCCTGTGAAGACCTGTTGGTCTCTTTATTTGAAGGGAACGCACTTTCCAGAACCTATCCCAAACTAAGGAGCATTTCCCAGACTCTCTTACTTGGTGGGCCTGGATTCCAGTTTCTGTCCCTTGGGCCCATGATGGAGTCACAGAGCTGCTTGGCCACATCCTAGAGTCAGAGGGCGCCCTTAGGGAGAGTGGCCCCCATGTGCTTGACTCATGTCCTCAGAACTCTATTCTCCCAGGTCTGACTTAGAAGGTCTTTGCTCTCTTACTGGTTCTGTGATTTCTTCAAGAAAATATCATTTGTACTTTTCCAGTTGTGTTCAGGTGGAGGTTTAGTCTCAATTACTAGGCTACCTCTCCCAGAGTCTCAACTCCTCCCATAGACATGTTTTTTTCCTCCTTTTGTTCTTAACCTGTTTTTATGGCTCTCTGTGGATTTTGTAGAGTTTATTTTTCTTTTTTACACAGTCTAAGTTTTTATCCACTTAAATGCATTGCCTGTATGTATTCTTACTGTGATTTATGATATATTTAGATGGATTTCTATCATGTCTTTCTGTGTTTTGTATTTACCCTACTTCTTCTGGGATTTTCACTTTCTTGGGCCTTTTCTTGTTCATCACCACATGTGAATTTGTTTGTTACACCAAATAATTCTTTACCATTTGATGGGTCTCTCTGGTTATTTGTGAAATTTTAATTATTTGTGGAGATAAAGACAAAAATTATGCAAAAAGCTCTTTTAAAAAAACTCAGTTTTTATTTATAAACTCTTAATTTGCTCTCCGTACTTTAAAAGTACACAAAAATCTGTTTCTTTCACCTCCTTTTTATCCTTTTTCCTTTGGTTTTCAGTAAGATCAAGCATTCTGAGTTGAGAGTTTGTTTCCTTTTGGGGGATTTTGGGGTCATGACATGCTGAGTCTAGCCCACAGCCCTGGGTCACGCTCCCTCCCAGACTTGCCAGCCCCCAGGGGCCTGAAGACAGCCCTGGTTAGACAGACTGCCCAGGAAAACAGAGTAGGAGAGGAGAAGACCAAGATGTGGCAGAGAACATGTATCTTTTATCTTCTGCTCTGTGCTGGTCAGGATCTGCCTGCAGATAATAAAAACCACTGAACTTTACCCTTTCAGTGTGTGAATTTTATGATGTGTGATACATACTTTAATCAAACTGTAAAAGGGAAGACCTGCCATCAGAGAGATAAGGGAGAATGCATCAGAAACTGCTGACCTGCTCATGAATTCCACAGGTCTGCTGACTCAGTGTGACAGGTATTTCCAAGTACAGTGCACACAGGCAGGAAGGGGCGTGTGTTTACAGGAATGACTTCCTGAGCTATTGGTGATTGCCATCATTTACATGGGGTAATTATTATGTCCACAGCCAGCAAGTCAGTATCTCTGTTTGTAAATTTTTTTATATATAGAAAAGGAGATAGCACAGAGGAGGAGCGAGCATACTGTTTGACGAGAACCTCCAGTGAGTTGCCAACCGTGGGGCTCTAGTGACCAGGACAGAGGAGAACGTAGCCTGGTCTCAGGGGCCAGATGGCTGCTCTGTTCTCAGAGTTCCCGGTGCTCTTGGAGAAGGATGCTCAGCTTGGGGGCTGAGCGGGGTGGGCTGAGAGGGCTCCTGCATAGTTCATGCTGTGCTGCTTTCGCTGTTTGTGCTGTCTCATCCCAGGACCAGAGGAAACTGCAGGGAAACAGTGCAGCCTGGGACGTCCCACCACGACCACAGGCGAGAGTGCATAGTACTCTCAGCCCATGTGGTACTTGAGAGGTTAAACGAGCTTCATTGTTCACATCTCCCGTTGCTGATGCAGCCAAATTGGCTCTTGGATTCCTTTCTGTGGTTGGAGCACGTGGGTGCTGCCGGAAGCTGCCGGCACAGGTGGACTGCTCCAGGGGATGAGCTCTGCTGTCCCTACCAGCCAGTGTGTTTTGGGCACTCCTGAGCCTGCATTCCAGTGAGCACCGGGTACATGGAATGCAAGTGCAGCATATCAGGACTGAGGCAGGGACCCGGCAGCATTCCTCAGATAACCGCCGGCCCAGCGTCAGGCAGACCGGGCCTGGGTCAGACCTGGGCAATTCAAGGAGCAGCCGGGTCAGATCTCATGGTCTCAGTTGCACATTTCCAGGAGAGCTTCAAAAGCTAACCCGATTGCCACCCCACCCCAGATCAGCCCCGTCCCTGTGGCCAGGCAGTGGTGTCACAGTGCACTAGCACAGTGATGTGGGGTGGGGGCCTGGGGTCTCAAGACACGTGGATATCCCCCACGTTCAAGTAGCAGGCATGTGTCATATAATGTGTAACAGTGTATAACAGCGACTACACTGTCTGTGCTATTTGTGCTCCACTCTTTTTTAGTATTCTATATTCCTTGGAGACATTTTAATGACTTTTTGCTATTTCTTATGTGGACATGTTGCAGCTGATTGATTCCTCAATTGTTAAACATTTAGATTGCTTGCATTTTTTCTCCAAATTAAAAAATTACTGCTTTGAATATAAGTCTCTAAGTTTACATTTCCTTATGATAGGTTTCTGAAGGAGAATCTTTGAACCAGTGGATGAAAATTGTTATGTTAGCTGTTGGCACATGTCGTCAGATGGCTTTCTGGAATGGTGGAGTGACTGATGCATGTAGAGCTGGCTGGGTGCATACAGATGATGACAGAGACATGCTAAACAAGTAAGGCATATCCAACTTTAAGGATAAGAGCACTCAAGACATGGTAGTAACCTAAATGTCCATCTACAGAGGAATGGGTAAAGAAGATATGGTACCTATATACGATGGAATGTTACTCAACCATTAAAAAGGAACAAAACTTGTGCCATTTGCAGCAACATGGGTGGGCCTAAAGATTGTCATACTGAGTGAAGTAAGTCAGACACAGAAGGAGAAATATATGACACCTCTAATATGAACTTACTGACAAAACAGAGAGAGACTCACAGGCTTAGAGAACGAACTTATGGTTGCCTGGCAATGGGATAGTTAGGGAGTTTGGGATGGACATGTGCACACTGCTGTACTTAAAATGGATAACCAGCAAGGACCTACTATATGTCACATGAAACTTTGCTTAGTGTTGTGTGACAGCCTGGATGGGAGGGGCGTTTGGGGGAGAATGGATATATGTGTGTGTGTGGCTGATCCCTTTGCTGTTCACCTGAAACTAACACAACATTGTTAACTGGCTGTACCCCAATACAAAATAAAAAGGTAAAAAAAGATTAATCTGTGTATCTCCCAAGGTCTGCCGGCCATTACATTTGGGGAAGTCCTGCTATGTTTTACTTTGTGTAGTAGTAGTTTCTCAGTTTTGTTGTTGTTGTTGAGTTATAATTAACATACAATATTGTATTCATTTCAGGTGTACTGCATAGTGACTCAGTATATGTATATGTTAGGAAATGATCACCAAAATAAGTCTGGTTGTCATCCATCACCACACAGACTTGTTAGAATATTAGTGACTTATTCCTTGTGTGTACACTACATTCCTGTGATTCATTTATTTTCCGACTGGAAGTGTGTACCTCTTAATCCCCTTTACCCATTTCGGAGTGCTGAGGTGGTAAAGGGGCATCACAGAGATACTCAGGGTATGGGGGAGCTGTTTTTAATACATTTATTGAGCTATAATACACATGCTACACAAGTCACCATTTAAAGCATACCATTCAAGGAATCTCCACACTGTTCTCCATAGTGGCTGTACTAGTTTGCACTCCCACCTCATTGAAACATGTAAATTATTATATGTGAAATCAATCGCCAGCCTAGGTTTGATGCTTGATACAGGGTGCCCAGGGCTGGTGCACTGGGATGACCCAGAGAGATGGAATCGGGAGGGAGGTGGGAGGGGGGTCCTGGAAGGGGAACACATGTATACCCATGGCGGATTCATGTCAATGTATGGCAAAACCAACACGATAATGTAAAGAAAAAATAAATAAATAAAAATACAATCTATAGATTCAATGCAATTCCTATCAAGCTACCAGAGGTCTTTTTCAGAGAATTAGAACGAATAATTTCACAATTTGTATGGAAATACAAAAAGCCTCGTATAGCCAAAACAATCTTGAGAAAGAAAAATGGAACTGGAGGAATCAACCTACCTGACTTTAGGCTGTACTACAAATCCACAGTCATTAAGACAGTATGGTACTGGCACAAAGACAGAAATATAGATCAATTGAACAAAATAGAAAGCCAAGAGATAAATCCATGCATCTATGGACACCTTATCTTTGACAAAGGAGGCAAAAATATACAATGGAGAAAAGACAACCTCTTTAACAAGTGGTGCTGGGAAAACTGGACAGCCACTTGTAAAAGAATGAAACTAGAACACTTTCTAACACCGTACACAAAAATAAACTCAAAATGGATCAAAGATCTAAGCATACGACCAGAAACTATAAAACTCCTAGAGGATAACATAGGCAAAACACTCTCCAACATAAACCAAAGCGGGATCCTCTATGACCCACCTCCCAGAATATTGGAAATAAAAGCACGAATAAACAAATGGGACCTAATTAAAATTAAAAGCTTCTGCACAACAAAGGAAACTGTAAGCAAGGTGAAAAGACAGCCTTCAGAATGGGAGAAAATAATAGCCAATGAAGCAACGGACAAACAATTAATCTCAAAAATATACAAGCAACTCCTGCAGCTCCATTCTAGAAAAATAAACGACCCAATCAAAAAGTGGGCCAAAGAACTTAACAGACATTTCTCCAAAGAAGACATAAAAATGGCTAACAAACACATGAAAAGATGCTCAACATCACTCATTATCAGAGAAATGCAAATCAAAACCACAATGAGGTACCACTTTACACCAGTCAGAATGGCTGCCATCCAAAAATCTACAAGCAATAAATGCTGGAGAGGATGTGGAGAAAAGGGAACCCTCTTACACTGTTGGTGGGAATGCAAACTAGTACAGCCACTATGGAAAACAGTGTGGAGGTTCCTTAAAAAGCTGCAAATAGACCTGCCATATGACCCGGCAATCCCACTGCTGGGCATATACACCGAGGAAACCAGAATTGAAAGAGCCACGTGCACCCCAATGTTCATCGCTGCATTGTTTACAATAGCCAGGACATGGAAGCAACCTAGATGCCCATCAACTGACGAATGGATAAGAAAGCTATGGTACATATACACAATGGAATATTACTCAGCATTAAAAAAAAATTCATTTGAATCAGTTCCACTCAGGTGGATGGAACTGGAGCCTATTATCCAGAGTGAAGTAAGCCAGAAGGAAAAACAACAATACAGTATACTAATGCATATATATGGAATTTAGAAAGATGGCAGCGAGAACCCTGTATGCGAGACAGCAAAAGGAATGCAGATGTATAGAACAGACTCGTGGACTCTGTGGATGAGGGCAAGGGTGGGATGATATGGGAGAATGGCATTGAAACATGTTAATTATCATATGTGAAATCAATCGCCAGCCCAGGACTGATGCTCGGGGCTAGTGCACCGAGATTTCCCAGGGGGAGGGAATCGGGAGGGAGGAGGGAGGGGGCTTCTGGAGGGGGAGCATATGTAAACCCATGGCTATTTCATGTCATTGTATGGCAGAACCAATAAAAAATAAATAAATAAATAAATAAATAAAAACAAAGCGTACCATTTAACACCTTGTAATCTATTTGCAGAGTTGTACACCCATCATCATAATCGATTTTAGAATACTTTCATTATCCCCCAGACCTACTCCCTTTTGCCCCACTTCTCTATCCCCAGCTCCAGCCTCCCCAACCCCAAACATTCCATACACCACGTGGGCCTTTGTGCTTGACTTCTCAGTTCACATGATGCTTTCAGGGGTCTTAGATGCTGCAGTGTGTGTCAATACTCGCTCCTTCCTGTAGTTGGTAGGAGAGCTTTGGCTGCTCAGCAGAAGGGCCTTCGAGTGTGGTTAGAGACAGTGTGCAGGGCCCGTTGGGAGCAGTGTCATGAATGTACGGTGACACAAGTTTCCTTGTATGTGACTTTCTCCAACACCTTTATGTTTTCATGGCTGTAGCAGGAATCCTTTTTGAGGATGTACCGTAGTTGATTTGCCCTAGCCATTGTTTGTGGATAGTTGAGTATTTCCTAGTTTTCACTCTTCTGAACACTATTTCAGATAAATCTTTGGATATTTTTGTGATCTTCAATGGATAAATTTCTAGAAGTAGATTTGGTGGTTGAAAGGATATGGCCACTTTACATTTTGGCCGTTTGTGTTTTTTCATTTAAAACATACAAGGTTGGAAGCTTATGAGTAAAAGTTTAGAATTTTTATATAGCTGAGTATTTTTAATATTTCCTTCCACTGCTTTATGTTTAATTGAGACCACAATAGTATCTTTTTATTACTGTTAATTATCATTATTCTACTGTTAACCTGTTTATTATTCCATTATCCTTTTCTTTGACTGTTCTGTTACCATTTCCTTTCCACTACTTTTCCTATGGCTTTTAATAAGCATTTAATGTCTTTTAAAATGCCACCTTCAGTGTTACTCTTCAAAATATTTATTCTTCTCAATATGCAACACACTTACAACCCTCAATTAGACATTTTCCCACACAGCTAACCCTTGTATTTTCACACCAGTTAATTCTTTTTACTTTAATTTTAGAAGAGTCTAAACTGCTAACTGAAGGTTTTCTTAGAAACTTAAAAGCATGGCCCTTCACAAATATACCGTATATGTGTAGCCTCAGGGTTAATCTGTTCATTTATAAAGCAGAGTTACTGAATATCAAGTTAATAGGCTTAATTTATGCTGACTTTTTGCATTAATTTTCTTTTATTTCTATATGGCTTCTTCTTCTTTTTTTTTTTTTTTTGATTTCTCTACTGCTCTCTTCATTTTTCCTAATCTCCCTCCTTTCCCTTTGGAATGAGAGAAAGCTTCATTCTTTAATGTACCCTAGAAAATCTTACTTTTCATTCCATGCATTACTGTGTCCTGAGTAGTGACAGTGGAAATAGCTTATCACTATCTCTGAATGACAATTCTGGATTATGAAACCAGTAGATAATAGCTAAATAAAGAGATGATTGAGAATATTACTTAAAATTTTTAGGATAGAGAAGCTAGTAGAAAATGCAGAACACTCTTAAGTACGAAAAGAAATACTGGGAAAGGAATAACAGAGCAAAGAAATTGGACCTCATAATGTATATTATTGCATATATATTATAGAAATTATTCATATTGATAAATGTAAGTAACCCTAAATGATTATTAAAAGTTAAAGAGTCTCCAGTTTGTAAAGTAAAACCTAACTCTGCTGTGTGCAGAGATACACTTGAGCAACTGAGACGTGTGAAAAATAAAGGATTGGGAAAGATGTGCCAGGAAAATGCATATAAAAAGAAAGTCTTGATATGAGACAAAGTAGAATTTAGGCCAAAAAAGATTACATGAGGGACTTCTCTGATAGTCCAGTGGATAGGAATTCGCATGGCAATGTAGGGTCACGAGTTTAATCCCTGATCTGGGAAGATCCCACATTCTACAGGACAACTAGCCTGTGCTCTAGAGCCCAGGAGCTGCAATGACTGAAGCCCACACACCCTAGAGCCCACGTTCTGCAACAAGAGAAGCCACCACAGTGAGAAGCCTGTGCAATGCAACCAGCGAGTACCCGCACTCCCTGCAACTAGAGAAAACCCGGGCACAGCAACAAAGACCCAGCCCAACCAAAATAAATGAACAAAAAGGAAAGTCTTGATATAAGACAAAGGAAAATTTAGGCCAGAAAGATTATATGACTGACTTGTAATCTGGTGGTCCAGTGGCTAAGACTCTGCACCAAATAGGGGGGCCTGGGCTCAATCCCTGGTTGGGGAACTGGATCCCACATGTCACAACTAAGACCCAGTGCAGCCAAATAAAGAAATAAATACTGGGGGGTGGGGGAGAAGATTACGTAAGACACAGATACTATCTAATGCTAAAGGCTATGATTTCAGGTTTAAAAAATGACAGTTTTTAACATCTGTGTTTTTAACACAGAAACAATGTTCCTAAAGCAGAAACTGTAGCTGTGAGGAGGAATAGCACATACTACTAAGTAGGGACTTCTGACGTGCTCTCTGACAACACAGATGAGATGCAGATGTGCGTGAAGGTGTAGATGCCCAAGGAAGTGACCAGCGAAGAGATCTGTGGACACTCGCTGAACTGTGTACCCCGGGACAGAGACTGTACCACTGATACCAGCTGGCCTTATATCAGGTGATTGTAAAAAACTTCAAATAATTTTGAAAAAGAGAAATAAATCAACATATTCCAAATAAAATTAGAAAGTAATAAAAACAAAACTATAGTTTCATAGCAGTGTGAATGTACTTAATACTACTGAATTATACCCTTAAAATGGTTATTATGGTAATTTTTGTGTTATGTGTATTTTACCACAGTTTCTTTAAAGCCTAAAAAAAAGAAAAAAGCCCCAGTGACCTGATAGAACCAGAAAGAACACATGGTTGACCTAGAGCAGATGAGTATGAAATGGGACAGACTCTGCCACCACACAGAGCTAGGTTTAATTCAGGGACCTTCCAGCATCTTGAGGCCCAAGAAAAACAGACAGCTTTGCAAAGTGCTTCCCCAGTTTTCAACTAGGTAATATCACTTACTTTTAGGGTGAAGATTTACTTAGAATTTGTGGTGAATTCTGGCAAATTCAAGTTTTCTTAAAAAGTGATGGTTTTCATTCTTTAGAGTTTTGGGCATTAAAATAGTTCTGTAAAGTGAACTAATGATGAGCAGTCTCGATGTGAACTCATTACGTCCGTTAACATTTAGAGAAGATACTGGACCTGATTGTCAGGAGGAAAATGCTCAAAGTTATCACACAAATCTCTAAGTCCCACTGCTTTAACAGGTAAGGAGGAATGTTTTACTGGACCCCTGGCTTATTCCATATAGAAAATGGAAATATTTACCACTCTGAGTGCAGCTGTAGAGTAGAACTTAGACCCAGAACAAGCCTTGGAAGCGAGGGCACCGTACTTAAACAGGGGGTGATAGTGAAGCCCAGAGACGTTTGTTGCTTCCTTCAGCATCTCGCAGCTGGTTAGTGGTGAAGTCAGGGTCTGACTTGGTTTTGTGTTGGAAGTGTACACAAGAAGCACATCTTTGGAGTAAAACTAATAGGGCCAGAAGAAGAGGGATAACAATACACAAAAAAGTAATGCAAGTACAAATAAAAACAAAACCTGCTTTATGTGGAAGTTTTTAGGGTGGAGTAAAAATGCCCATTTGCTCCAAGGTGCAGTTTTAAATAACAGTTGTTCTATTCATTAAAAAAAAGACTCTTTAGTCTAGAACACTTAAAGCTCTATTCAATAATTCTTGGATCACAAGGGAAACATGAACAGAGTGCTGAGAAAATAGCAATATGAAAACCATGCTGGATCAGGGTCAGTGTGAATGAAGCAATGCTTAGGAAGATTCATAGCATAAAAGTCTATATAAATAAAGATCAAAACATAAAATGAATACAATGAACTGAGAAAAACTCTGGGGAAATAAATGACAAAGTAAAAAAACATGGGAAGAAGGCATTAATAAATATAAAAACTGAAATTAGCTGGTTAGTAAACAGAAAAACAGAATAATTACTAAATCAAGAATCTGGTTCTCAAGATAAAGATCAAGAAAAGATAAAAACCACTAGCCCCTCCTAATTTAAAAAAAAGTGGTATAAGAAAATCGTATATATCAAATTATACAACAAGAGAGAAATAACCATCAAACTGAAGAAATTTAAACTGGAACAAGAGATTACTTTGCATAGATCCATCCAAATATATTTGAAAGCCTAGATAAAATGGGCAGTGTGTTATGAAGATAAACTTTACCAGCAGAAACAGAGAAGCCCAAGGGCCCAGGAATATATGAGGCTGGAAAAATTGCAAAACTTAACTACCACGCCCAGATGGTCTCACAGGAGAATTTTGTCAAAGCTTCAAACCCTGATAATCTCAGTACTTCTTAACCTATTTCAGAGCACAGAAAAAGAAGGGAAAGTCCAAACACTTTTAATGAAGTGAATATAACTAATACTAAAATCTGATAGAGATTTTAAGTAAAAATGTTAAGTAGAATGCTAACAAATATAATAATCTGATGGTACATAAAAACGATCATGATCAAGTAAAGTTTACTGCAGGAATTCAAATCTGATTTATTAATCCATTCATATGGTTTATCAGATTAGGTCAGTAGATTTAAGGAAAAAAATTATGTGGTCATCTCCACAGATACCAAAAAGGCATTAGCAACATTGAACACTCACCCCTTAAAAAAATGCTCAATAAAACAGGACTCAGTGTGTATAGGCTGGCATGAAACATTTTCACATGAAGACATACACACACACCCCAAAGTCAACACCTTATATAGTGGAGGAAACCTAGAGGCCTTCCTTTTTTAAAAAATTTTATTTCATATTGGGATATTGCCAATTAACAAAGTGTGATAGTTTAGGGTGCACAGCAAAGGGACTTAGCCATACATATATGGCTGAGAATGTATCCATTCTCCCCAAACTCCCCTCCCACCCAGGCTGCCACAAAACATTAAGCAGAGTTCCATGTGCTATACAGTAGGTCCTTGGTGGTTATCCATTTTAAATACAACAGTGTGTATATGTCCATCCCAACTCCCTAACTATCCCTTCCCCCAGCAACCATAAATTCCTTCTCTAAGTCTGTGAGTCTCTATTTTGTAAGTTCATTTATATCATTTCTTTTTAGATTTCACATTTAAGGGATGTCATATGATATTTCTCCTTCTCTGTCTGTCTTACTTCACCCAGTATAACAGTCTCTGGGTCCATCCATGTTACTGCAAATGACATTATGCCATTCTTTTTAATGGCTGAGTAATAATTCCATTGTGTATATGTACCACGGGGGCTTTGCGGGTGACACAGTGGTAAAGAATCCTGCAGGAGATGTAAGAGATGTGTGTTTGACCCCTAGGTTGGGAAGGTCCCCTGGAGAAGGAAGTGGCAACCCACTCCAGAATTTTTGCCTGGGAAGTCGCATGAACAGAGGAGTCTGGTGAGCTACAGTCCATGGTGCCTCACAGAGTCAGACATGACTGAGCAACTGAGCTAATGAGTGTGTGTGCACAAACACACATGCACACACTTATGTATGTACCACATCTTCTTTGTCCATCCCTCTGTCAATGGACATTTAGGTTGCTTCCATATCTTGGTTATTGTAAACAATGCTGCAATGAACATTGGGGTGCATGTATCTTTTTAGGTCATGTGTTTCTCTGGATATATGCCCTGAGTGGGATTACAGGGTCATATGGTAGCTCTATTTTTAGTTTTTTAAGGAATCTCCATACTGCTCTCCATGGTGGCTGAACCAATTTACATTCCCACCAACAGTGTAGGAGGACTCCCTTCTCTCTACACTCTCTCCAGCATTGTTGTTTGTGGATTATTTGATGATGACCATTCTGGCTGGTATGAGGTGATATCTCATTGTGGTTTTGATTTACATTTCTCTAATAATTAGTAGTGTTTAACATCTTTTCTTGTGCCTCTTGGCCATTTCTGTGTCTTCTTTGGTGTCTATTCAGGTCTTCTGCCCATTCTTTGCGTGGGTTGTTTGTTTTGGTGCTGTTAAGCATTATGAGCTATTTGTAAATTTTGGAGACTAATCCCTTATTGATCATTTGCAGTGATCGATAACATTTGCAAATATTTTCTCCCAGTCTGTGGGCTGTCTTTTTGTTTTCTTTATTGTTTCATTTGCTGTGCAGAAGCTTACAAGTTTAAGTCCATTTGTTTATTTTTGTTTTTATCTCCATTCTGGGAGACAGATTGAAAAAGATATTGCTGCAGTTTATTTCAGAGAATATTCTGCCTATGTTTTCCTCTAGCAGTCTTATAATATCCGATCTCATATTTAAATCTTTAATCCATTTTGAGCTTATTTTTGTGTGTGGAGTTAAAGAAGGATCTAACTTCTTTTTTTTACATGTGGCTGTCCAGTTTTCCCAGCACCATTTGCTGAAGAGACTGTCTTTTCAACATTGTGTACTCTTGCAGAGGCCTGCAACCTGGAAAGAGAGTTAAAAATCTTCTCTGTTGGTAGATGTTAAGTAAAAAGCCCTGTGATGTAAAATCTTAATTGGAAATATCAGTATAAACTGATTTTTTTTAAAAGTTAGAATTGTTATCCCAGCTCTCTTTAAGTCCTAGGAGCGATGATGACTGTAGCAGTGAACACATCCAGCACACAGACTATAGCATCTAGCCCTGACTTCTTGAGAAATGGCCGGTTCCTGTTTGGGCAGGAAATATTCATAATGAACCTGGAACATTTTATTTTCTGACACATCAGAAAGCAAAGAAGTTACTCAAGGCTAATGGGGCGTGTCAATACACACTCTACCCAATGTGAAAGAGCTCTCACTGGACAAAGATGGGAGAGTTGGAGAAAGTCAAATATAGGAGGAAAAATGCAGTTAATTAAAACACAAAGATCTTGTAAAATCCTATGAGTTCATAAGAAAACTTTAAAAGAGAAAGTCAAACAAACAGTTCTTTGGGCCCTATTGGATTATTTCAGAGTTAGGGCCTGAGTCGTCCTCTGAAAGTTAGCAATTAAAGGGAAAGAATTATTCCCTTGTCCTGCCTTTTGTGTTATGAACTGTAATACAGGTGAACTCACAGCTGTAACTGATAAGGACAAGTTGTTCTTTGTAGAGAATCCCAGCTTGGAACTGTGGAAGGATGCTAGACTCAGAAGATCATCCTTGTACTGACACCACCCTTGGTGAGGAGACAGACAGAGGTGGTGAGAGCACTGAGTGACAAGTTGAGGGGACCTTGCAGTGCAGCATTCGGGTGATCACCACCTCAGTCCACTACACGGTCCTGAGACAGGTGCCCACAACAACCCGAGCCTCCCAGCTAGATGCAGTAGGAAGCACAGAGCGCTCCTGTGAGTCCTGCCTGCCGAAGACCTTAGCCTGACGATAATTGTGCTGCTGGAGCTAAATTCTGTTGTGAGAGAGAAAGGAAGAAATTAAACAAATAACACCATGAGGGAACAAGCAGACAAGTCCAGAATGTGGGTCAGCTGGAACAAACACAACAAATTAATGGTGTTAAATAAACAAAGGTGGGGGCTGGGGGTTGACTGCTGGATACAGGCCCCCTGCATGGATCCTGATTAAAACTTGTTTGGGTAAAAGTCATTTTTCAGACAATCAGGATATTTTTATTGTGGACTAAGTATTACATGCTAGCAAGAAGTTATATTTAACTTTGTTATATGTGTTAGTGACATTGGGGTATTGGTTTTCCAATTCCACATTTTTAGAGAGGTGTATTAAAGAACTGAGAGTTCCTCTAAAGTACTCAGCAAAGAAAAGAAAAACAGGAATAGTAAAACAGATATGTCAAAATCTTGATGTTGTTGAGTATGAGGGATGGGTTTATTATACATTTCTTTCTACTTTTGAGTATATTTAAAAAATTTCTTTTAAAAAAGTATTTAAGCTGTTGAAGGGCGTGCTCCATCAAAATGAGAGTAAACTGAGCTCTCTGGTAAGATCTGGGCCGTGGAGGAGAGAGGAGATTCACAGAGAGGCGTGTGTGGCCGGGGCCTGTGGGGTGAGGCCTGTGTGTGTCTAGTTTGCTGGACATCTGGGGTAAGCCCCCCAAAGATGGGGCTGCTTGGAGTTTCCTGCCTCTGCGTCCCTAGTACCTGACAGTGACTGGCCCTGCTTATCCCAGGGAAGGTGCTGAGAGAGCTATAAGACTGGGTGTGGCTGGTTGACCACCCATGGGGTCTCTGCTGGACATGGAAGAGAGAGAAACATGGAAAAAGGTGAAGTTTGGGCTCTTGGCATCTTCCTGAGGTAGAAGCGCTGATGAGCGCTTGAACTGTAATGAGAGGAAGTTGGTCTGAAGAGGCAGCGTCTTCTTTACAGGCAGCGCCTCTGTGCAGGAGGATGAGGTTCGTAAGCTAAGGGAGCCCCTGAGGTGTTGAGGGTCACAAAACTGGACATGGCGTTGTTGAATGAACTGTTCACACAAATGTTGAAATTATTCAGGATGATGGGAGAGCCCTTCCCCACCCCGCAAGATTTTATCATGAAGAACCTCAGGAATACACTGAGCACAAAAGGATGTTATGGTGAATACTCCTAATCCAATACCTGGATCCCACCTTCATCATGTTACTTGCCTTGTGTTATCACATTTCCCTCCCTCCATCTATCAATCTATTTTACACTTTCGACTCATTTCAGATAAATTGCAGACACCATTGTGCTTCTCTCGTGAAGGAATTTTGAAGATTAAATGGGAAAGTGCTTTAGAAATTCATGAATTTTTAAACCTGGCTCAGAAGTCGCCTGACTTCAGGTTGCAAATGATGACTCAGTTCTGGAGTCAGCCCTGAGGAACTGCGCCAGACCTGGGTGGAGTCAGGCTGCCTGCTTTCCTTGCTCACAGCAGGGTATCAGGGCCGGCTGCCGACTCCCCACGTGGGCCTGGGCAGCCCCTCCCACCCTGCATCCTCTAATGCTCACAGGATGCTGGACAGGGTTTGGCTGCAGCCCACAGGCAGGGAGAGAAGAACGTGGGAGGTTTGGAAGGCCAAGGTCATGGGCTCCGGGGGGACTCGGGTGAAGGAAGTGATCAAACATGGACACACCTTTCTTCCAGCCCTTAGCAGTTTTTCCTCCTGAATTTAGCAGTTATTTCTGATCTGAGATGGAGTAAGTCTCACCTGGTTCTGATTGCTGTCTCTTAACCATGGGTAGCTCCAGGAGAAGTGCCTGGCAGAGCAGAGTTATAGTTTATTCAGTGATGAATGGGGAGCTCTGTTGGTCTAACAAACCACCTAGAACTTGAGCTTTATTTTTACCTGTATGAAGAAAGTGAAAAGTGATGGGGAAAACGTTTTTACATCTGGTATTGACTGGTCTTTGAAGCAGGTCCAGACTGTAGTTTGGGCCCTGTAGGTGTGGTCTGTGACCCAGGATGAATTCCTTGCCTGGGGGCCTTGGTCTCTGGTCTCTATGTGAAGGAGGATACCTGCCTGTGGAGACACGTAGAAAGAGCTGCAGAAGTAGAGAGTGGCCTGTCGCCTGGACCCATGTAGGCCTGGACTTCCTGCTTCAGACTCAAGTACTATGCTCGTTCTGTCTGGGCTCCATCTCCCTTGCAAGGTCCCCACTGCACAGGGAAGGGGCAGAGGGCTGGGTTGTGGGGTGACTGTGGCTGCCTGACCTGGCTCCTGGGCTCCAGGCCAAGCTTCCTAGAGGAGCAAAAAGACCTGAGGTGGCTGGAGACTCGTGGAAACCTCGTCCTTGGTGGGGGCGGGGTCCTGGCACCTCCTGCCTTGCTGCTTATTGACCCCCAGGGCTCTGTCCACCAGCCACCCTCTGCCTCTCACCGTGCTCCTTTGCCTCAGCTCTTTACCTCACCGGTTATGCTTGTTTTTTAGCCGTCCTTCCAGCTGTGGAAGGAACACTTCATGAGGACCAGAGCTCTGGCCATCTCAAGACAGACTGACAGCCCTGATGGAGGAGACCCTCAGGAACATGGCCAGGGCACCGAGGAGGCCTCCATGCCCAGCCCTGACCCCCACACTCCAGGCTGTGGGACTCCTCCATGCCCATCCCTGACCACTGACCTCCTGGTGGCCGGCTCTTCCTCTGCCCCTCTGATGGGAACTAGGCCCTTCATGCCTCTTTCCTGATTGATGGTTTGCTTAGTTAACAGAATTCCAGCTTGAAAACTGTTTTCCTCCTAACTTGAAAACCATTGTTCTTCTGTGGCCCAGCTCAAGTGGTGCCATTCCGTTTCCTAAGCCTTGAAGTGATCTCCTGTTTTCCATGAAAGCTTTCCAGCATCTTTGTTCATATCGCAATTTCAGTATGATGTGCCCTAAATGGTCTGTTTTCATCTTTTCCGGGCTCTCCAGAAGGCCCTTTGCGTGGTAAGTCACTTCAGTCATGTCTGACTTTTTGCCCGCCAGGCTCCTCTGTCTATGGATTCTCCAGGCAAGAATACTAGAGTGGGTTGCCATTGCTCTTCTCCAGGGGATCTTCCCAACTCAGGGATTGAATGTGCATCTCTCACATCTCCTGCATTAGCACATGGGTTAGGGCTTGCCAGGTGGCGCTAGTGGTAAAGAACCCGCCTGCCAATGCAGGAGACACAAGAGACATGGGTTCATTCCCTGGGTCAGGAAGATACCCTGGAGGAGAGCATGGCAACCCACTCCAGTATTCTTGCCTGGAGAATCCCATGGAGAGAGGAGTTTGGTGGGCTATACAGTCCATGGGTTCGAAAAGAGTCAGACATGACTGAATGACTTAGCAACCTCTTTACCACTAGCACCACCTAGGAAGCCCGGAAGGCCCTTTGGCGTTTTTAATTTTGAGACATGTCTTCTTTTGTTTCTTGATAAACACTTTTCTTCTCTATTAGTTTGATGTTAGACAATATTGATTCTTCTGTTTCATGTTCAGTATCTGATCTCTCTTTTGGCACAACTTTTCTAAAAACTATTTATTGTACTATTTTAAATGCTCAAGACTCCTTCCTAATTTCTGTTGGTTTTCTGTTATTAACATTGGAAAGTTTTCCTGAAAGTTCTCTAATTTTTAATTATCAGTTTATATGAAGGAATGACTCACTGACAAGCACTTGAAGTGGTTGAGCAGGCTGGACGGTGGCAGGGCAGACTTGCGGATGAAGTCTTCGCATCTTGGCCTTCAGGGGCCTGTCTTCAGCCCTGTCATCCCCCTTGCCCAGACCTGCCCCATATGGCTGCCCCCTGAGCCACAAGGCTTCCGTGTCCCCCTGCCCTGCCTGGGCAGTTGCTCCTGGAGCCCTCTCTAGGTCTCAGAACAATTTAGTTTCTCTGTGCTTTGTGCTCTGCAGGCTGCGCTGTGGCCTTTGCTCCTTCTAGTTTGAAATGGTTCCTGCACCCCTTTCCCTCTTCCACAGCATGTTGCCAGCTCCCATTCACTTGGGTCTTGATCCTATGGCTTTACATCTTTTTTATGGAGGGGCTATGATTCAGGGGAGAGCGGAAATAACATATACATGTACTATCTACCTTTTTAATCAGAAGTCGGCATAGCTATTTTTTAATAGCTCTAATCATATAATTATGGATATACCACTTTAATCTCTTTAATCTTCTCACATACAAATGAAAACTCAAAGTGCTATTTCAGCCAGCTCTTCAGTTGATGTCATTGTCCACATCAGGACAGCCATCCCCTGGGAGCTGGGGTCACAGTGCCGAGTCAGCTTCTAAACCTAGGCTCTGCTGAGTGACAGGCCCCGCGAGGCAGCATCCGTTCCTCATGGCTGAGTGACAGCTCTGTGCCCGATAGCACAAGACGTTCCCGAGAGAGGACAGAAAACAGTGGTAATGACAAAGATACATTCATAGAGCTGAGTCCTAAAAGTCTTACTGTCGTTTATCTAAACAGGGTTGAAAAATACTTCCAAAGCTTTCAGAAAAAAATTAATATTAATTAGGCTAAATTTCTTTGCTGTACAGAAGATACTAACATAACATTGTAAATCAACTATACTTCAATAAAAATTTTTTAAGGGTTGGCTAAAATTAAACCATAAATCACTTTGCTCATAAAGGTCCATCTAGTCAAAGCTATGGTTTTTCCAGTAGTTGTGTATGGATGTGAGAGTTGGACCTTAAAGAAGGTAGAGAGCCAAAGAATTGATGCTTTTGAATTGTAGTGCTAGAGAAGACTCTTGAGAGTCCTTTGGGCTGCAAGGAGATCAAACCAGTCAATGCTAAAGGAAATCAACCCTGACTATTCACTGGAAGGATTGATGCTGAAGCTGAAGCTCCAATATGTTGGCCACCTGATGGCAAAGAGCCAACTCATTGAAAAACACTCTGATGCTGGGAAAGATTGAGGGCAGGAGGAAAAGGGAACAATAGAGAATGAGATGGTTAGATAGCATCACCGACTCAGTGGACATGATTTGAGCAAACTCTGGGAGATGGTAAAGGGTAGGGAAGCATGGCATGCTGTAGTCCATGGGGTTGCAAAGAGTCAGACATGACTCAGCAACTGAACAACAACAAAAACCATAAATATATTCATGAAAGATTGGCGTATACAAAACTTTGAGGTATATGTGTGTACTGTGTGTGTGTTGTAGTGGCTATTGGAAAAGTGGATTAGAGGGGAGGGCTTAAAGCATCGTGTACATGACAACACGACTTACTAGTTTGTTGTTGGTTTCAGAATTGTTGTTCAGTTGCTAAGGCATGCACCACTCTTTGTGACCCCGTGAACTGCTTTCAAAATGATTGATACCAATTGTTTAATGGCTGCTGTAGACTGATACACTGAAATTTAGTGAGTTTGTTTCAAAACTAACTTGTGACAGCCATATAGTAACACTTCTTAGGGACATCTGCCCTTTTAATTGTGGTGCTTAGACGGGGATCCCATCTTTGAATTGACAGCAGCCATTGTAGAGCAGAACCTAGGTGTGCAGGAGCTGACTTGTGAGCTTGGGCAACACTGTGAAGAACAGACGAAAATGAGTTTGTGTGACTGCGTTTGTGTATGGTTTACAATTCACAGCAGTCTGTAGTTTCCATTTTGTCTGCCTATCACATGAAGTAAATGTAATTTTTTTACTGTTATCTTTTTTATAGTTTTATTTATTTATGACTGAGCTGGGTCTTCCTTGCTACCCAGGATTCTCTTTAGTTTCAATTAATAGTGGCTACGCTTTAGTTGTGTTGCGTGGACTTCTCATTGCAGTGGCTTCTCTTACTGTGGAGCGTGGGCTCTAGGCTTTGAGCTTAAGTAGCTGTGGCCCACAGGCTTAGTTGGCCTGTGGTATGTGAGATCTTCCCAGACCAGGGATCGAACCCACCTCTCCTATATTGGCAAGCAGATTCTTTACCACTGGACTGCTAGGGAAGCCCCCATGAGTTTTAATAATTTCCCTTCCTCCTTTTTACAGTTAGTCTCTTCCATGCTAAATTTTCCAGCTATTTTTTATAGTAATTTGCCTTTATCAGGTGCTTCCAAAGCATTCACTGAACCCATTCACCAGTTACAATAATAAGTACAACTGTAACAGTGAATTGCCTAAGGATGTATTGTTCACAGAGCTTGGCTGGTGAGAGCATAAGTCGCGAGTGTGTGTGTGTGAGCATCCTTGGCTTGCGTGTGTTGTGGGTAGCCAGGAGGCCTGAAGGCCCTATACCTCGTGGTCCTGGTACCTGTGACGCTTCACTGAGGAAGCGAGGGCAGTGGTTGACCCAGTGGCGCTGTGGCATGGAGTCCAGGTCAGAGTGCCCTGCTGTCCAGTGTGGACAGGAGCATCAGATGCCCCACTCAGCTCCCTGTGGCAGCCAGCTCCTTGCAGCAGCAGTCTTCCCGGCCTCCCAGCCAAGCAAGCTCTCCTCTGGGGCTGCCCTACGTGGCTGAGCTGGCCCCACCAGCAGTGAGCCCCCGCATGGCCATGCATCCCGATACAGTCATGGCATCAGTCTTGCCTACTGCACACAGACTCTCCGGCCTTCACTGTCTGACTTTCTCCAGGCTTCCTGAGGCTGTGCCTTGGCTCCCTGGACCCCGGGTCAGACAGCAGACAGAGGGATTGGGAGCTATCTGCAGAGCACCCTCCTCCACACTTGGGGCCTGTGAACCCCTGAGGGCTGGTGGGGCTCTGAAAAACCAGGCTGACCACATATTACATCAGTGCCTCTGAGGGCCACAGCGGTGGGTCCCTGATGGGCCTCCTTCTCTGCTGGGGTGGTGTGGTTTGCCCAGAGCGAGAGCAGGCAGGTGGCTCACTGGCAGACTGCTGGACTCCATCAGGTTTTGGCCCATGCTGGGGACTCTCGGCTCAGGGCACAAGATCACAGGCCACTCTGGGGACAGACCCGGAGAGTCCATGGACCTTTCAGGCAAAGTACACAGAAACCTGCAGCCATCCATGCAGGTCTGTGCAGTTCAGGCTTGTCTAGGGCTCTAGGGTGAGGGAAGGCACGCTTCATCCTCCTCTTCTGGAAGGACCCTCTCCTTTTCGGACCTCTGCACAGCCGTACCCCTCCTCCTTCTCCCTCTTTCCTGTGGAGCCTGGAGACCCCTGCTCACTCCTCCAGCCCGAGGGCTGAAGAGTGGTGTTGGCTCTTGATCTGCATTTTCCCTGACTGTGCCAGAAATCTGCCTGTTAATCAGGCTGCTCCGTGGTAAAAGGGGAGGCAGCGGCAGAGATGACAGTGTGACCCAGCGGTTCTCAGCCGGCCAGCCCTGCACCAGCGGCACTGCACTGGAGCTGGTTGGAAATGCAGGCTCCTGGCTCACCCAGACCTGCTGAGCCCCAAGGCTGAAGTTTGAGAACCACAGGCAGAGGGGATGAGGGATCCCCTGGAGAACCACAGGCAGAGGGGATGAGGGGTCCCCTGGTTTTAATTAGTGTCTCCCAGACTGTGTGGAGTTCCCTGTACGCTCGGCTCCAAACCCCTTTCCAGCCAGACGTGTGGCCCCTGCGGGCCTCTCCAGGAGAAGCTGGGGCCCGGGGTCAGCGGGTGCAGGGCAGGAGGTGCCTGCAGTCCTAGACCCGAGCCTGTCAGGGAATGGGGGAGACCTACTGGCCTGGGCTCCATGGGGGCGGGAGCGAGGAGCCCTTACAGCCCTCAACTCACAGGTTTTTGGACGTCAGAGCCGGTTCAAGGGTGGTGGAATCAGATAAAGCGATAGACAAGTCGTTTAAGAACAGCTGGAAAGGAAATCTGTGGGACCAGTTGCCTTGACAGTCGCCAGGTTTGAAGTTCATGGCGCTTTAGTTCCAGCGCCTCCCGAGAGACACACAGGCAGATTTTCTCCGTGGTCTTTCTGTCCCCTCCCTAGACATTCTGGTTTGTGCTGCTGGCCCTCAGCCCATCTCTCTCTCCTCCGCCACTTGTTTCTTGGGCCCGTGGCTTTCAGACGACGAGCAAGGACTGTAATGGTCACACCCCGCCCCGCCGCGGGGAGTCTGGCTCAGTTGGCTGGTGGGGCCTGGGAATCTGCGTCTTAACACATGCACCTGGCAGTGCCTCCCTGGTCCATGGACCACTTTTCCGGCTCCTGTGATTGAACCTGTACTGGTTAGTGGGGTTTATTTCACAGTTGGAGTTCTTTCATGTCTTGTTTATGTAATAATAGCAAATATCTTTGGAATTGTTTTCTAAATCCACAGAAATTTTTGTTCTGCTTAGAAACTGGAAAGCTAGAGGTGAGCAGTCACACTGTTCTGGACCCAGCTCTGAATACCTGCTGTGTGTCAGTCACTGTTTTGACTTTGGAGGTCAGGACGTGGAGAAGGGGATGCTGGAAGGGGCCTTCAGGCTCCTCTTAACAAAGGTTTGCTAAAGACATGTGAGTTGTCTGTTACATGTTGTGTGTGTGTGTGTAAGAACAGGAGGGGTGAAGCTATGTCCATCTAAGGGATAACCCACCCTGGAGAGTCTAGTACCTAATTTGTGAAAGCCTCAAATAATATGAAATGTCCTATACATAAAAAAATAAAATTCTTTGCATTGCTGTCTTCAGCTTGCTTTACTTATGTGTGTTAAATTCATTGCTGTCTCCCTGAGGTTTGCTAATGCCATGAGAATGTGGAAAGAGAAACCTCCCTGAAAAAGACTTTGAAGATTGTTTTCTCATCTGCCTTTTAGTTTTATATGCAAACAGGATCCTCTGTAGTTCACCTTATCTCTGTCTTCAGCCAGAAATACTTGTGCCCATAAAAATGGGCCAAAACCACCAGCTAAGTGGAAAGGTTAAGTATTTGATTCTTTGAAGTGCAATTGTTATTATTTTTGTTTTTTGTGTAAGGGTACCCCCTCTGTCTCTCTCCTCCTCGCACTTTCCGGATCACCAAGCTAGAATCTCTGCTGTCATTGTTAAATTCTCCTCTCACTCTCACTTACTGGCTGACTGCAGGTCCAGAAATGCAGTTATCACCAAGGGTCTCATGAATTACTCTATTCTCTGCACACACATGCCCCATGCCCTACTCTGCACAGAGTGTTACCTGTGCAGTTCTTTTTTGAGGTTACGAACCCTTGGGTGTCTGATGAAGGCATAGGCCGTCTTGCTGAGAAAGTGCTTATGCTCATGGGCACATACGCACACACACACACACACCCCACAAACATACAGCACACTCACAACCACACACAATCATCTGGAGAGATTTGCAGATCCTGGTACAGAAAACCTCATCAGGGCCATTTTCTGGTCTCTAATAGCTCCTGCAATACATAGTCTCCACATCTTCACCAAGGTTTTCTTACCAAACCAGATGTAATAATATCCCTCCTCTAATTAAAAATGTGACTGTCCCTGCAGAATAAATTCTAATCTCTTCTGAAGTGTCTAGAAGGCCCTCCATCATCTAATTCTGCCCCATTTTTTTTTTTTGCTGTTTTTGTTGTTTCCCTGCTTTCAAACTTTCTCCTGCCTGACATGCTGAGTTTGCGTAACTTTTTGCCTGCTCATTCTGTTCCCATACCTACAGTGCTCACCAGTGCCCCTTCCTTCTCTCTGTCTGTCTACAGCCTCTGCTTGTTCAGAGCTCCGATGAGATACCTGTGGGTCCCCTGTTAGTCTCTGCTCATCTCTGTGCCCTGTGCTCCTGCTCTGGAGCATCCATGGGGTTGAACTGCATTGTAAAACGTTCATTGCTTGTAAAATGTGTCATTTAGAAAAGTTGAGTTCCCTCTTCTTGGTGTCCCATTCTGAGAATCTTCACAGGTGCTTTGAGTGGTGTCACCACTGCCATGCTCAGATATGGGACAGTTTCATCACCTCCCCTGCCCCAGTACATTCCTTCATGCTACCCTCTGTAGGGTTCTGTTTTTTAATGTAATTTTGTGTGGCTCAACCTCATATTTAATCTAAAACTAAATAGTTGTTTGCTTGTTTCTCCTCATCAGGCTGTAGCGAAACCCCATCTCATTTTTTGGTTTCCCAATCATTCCTACCAGAGAACTTGGTGTGTTTTACGTTCCCAGGGCGTGAGTCTTAGCTGACTCAACACGTGAAGTCATGGTTGACACAACTAATTATAAGGCTTGCTTTAATTATGAGATTGAACTTCCCTCACCCTCATTTTCCTGCCTTTTCCTCCTTCAGCTGAATCTCCTCCCAGGTTCCCCGTGCCCTGCCCAGTTTTGGGTTTTGGAATTGAGTTGTGTGGGCAGGTGGGTCAGGTGCGCTGGATGTGGGGTCAGCTTCTTGGAGGTGGCGGGTACCTGCTGGATTTCAGGAGATACCTCTCCAGGTGAAGGACTTAGAGTATGTCCCCTCACCTCAGTCTGTCTGCTTCAGTGCTCCTTGAGTTGCTCGTGCCTGCTTCCTTGCCTCACGTGCCCTGAGAACAGTAGAGCCACCTGGGGTGGCAGGGGGCAGCCGGTGACCAGTGCTGGGCACCCCTGCTCTCAGGTGTCCGCCACCCTGGCCTGGATGTGCATCCTCACCCACCTCTCCTGGCACAGGGCATGTCCTGTCTCCTTCCCTGCAGCCCTTACATGTCACAGGGGACGTGGTGTCTGTGTCTCCTGGGGCTCCCTGTGCTTCTGTTTGCAGGAAAGGCTGCTGAGCCTCATGTCCTCAGAGCTATTGGGGTGGGTGGGGTTGATGTTGGTCACTCTGCATAGCAGGGCTTCTTAAAAACGAACTCGTAAGTCCATTTGCGTCACTAGCATTATTAGCAGAGCTGTTAGAGAACTCTTTTCAACTTTAACAACATACTGTAGAATCATCTGCATGCAGATGGTAAGCATAAGCTCTGTTGCTTGATTTAATTAAAATACTTTGCTTCAGATAAACAGTGTTTGGAATAGTAAAGTAAACAAAATATCGGAAAATATTTTGAAAGTGGAAAGGTTAAAGGAGTGGTGAAGTGTTCACAAGAGGCTGCATGTGTGGCTCCCTAACGATGGGCGGGCGCTTTGGCAGAGGTTCAGGCATTGTAGGACCTGGGTGGCCTGGACATCTATGGTCACTCTTTCCACCGCACTGTTGACAACAGGGGCTTGTATATGAGGGAGAAAGTGAGTGGGCAGAAAATAAGTCCTGTTATTTATATTGTATCAGGTTTCTGTGACATTGTAACCTTTCTCAGTATGAAGGCTCTGCCCCCACTGCCTGCTATTGTTTTGGGAGGAAAGTGGGTGTTAGATATCAATCTAGATGTGGGGAGGTGAGTGAAGGTTCAGATTGTTTTTGCAGATAAATAAGGCGTTTTCTCCAGTGGTTTCTAACAGTACAAACAAGCAAATATCACGTTGCCTCTCAGTATTTTCCGATTTCAGTGCCCATATCTCAGCCCTTTGTGGAGCGTGAACTAGATCCTTCTGGAAACTCTGCTTTGACCAGATCAGCGATAAAGACATGAAGAATTCTCATAGAGCAGACCATTTCCCACCTCTGCCTGCTGCAGCGCACCCTGAGAATGGCTTCCACATGACACTGAGGCCTCCCAGGGCCCTGACGGCCATGGCTGCCCTGCGCCCTGGGGACCTGGGTTCTAATCTGCGGGCCTCAGTTTGGCACCAGTGCTGAGATGTCATGTTTGGTGGGAAGGGGTGCTCAGCTGCCCTCAGAACCTTGTGTATGCATGGTGCTTGAGCAGAGACCCCATGGGCACAGTGTCCTGGGAGCTGTAGCCAGACTTGCCCCAAAGCTGCTGTTATCGTCAGACCAGGAAGGGTGACTTTGCTATTAGCTCCTAAGTAAGCTTTTCCATCGTCACAATCCCTTTTCTGTGGTTTGTCACAATGAAATTTCACTTTTAAATTATCCAATCTTCTCCTTTAAAAACTTCACTCCTTTACAAAACAGTCACTTGGCTTTCATTTGTGAATTAATGAATCTATTTCCCCAAAGTAGTCTAAACCAGGCCTTTGAGGTTTAATGGGAGCAGGACGGATGGCAGGGGAGGGGAGACCCTGGAGGAGAAGGAGAGCAGCCTGGGGGTGCCCAGAGAGCCTCCGCACAGAGGATGCCAGGGTCTCCAAAGGTGGGAGGAAGGAAGCCCCCACCCCCACCCGCCAGGGATGCTCCCAGCCAGGATCCCTCACAGGCCATAGTGGACAGTGATTTCACAGCTGTGCTCCTGCTCGGGGGCCCTCAGACCTGTGCCTCAGCACCCTCCCATGGTTAAGGTGATGAGGTTTACTCTTTCTTTCTTGTAAAAATTCATTTAGCAAAATAACTATTTTGTGCCAGCCTGCTGTTCCATTCAGGCAGTAACCACCTAGCATTAGCTCAGACCCCACATGTTATAGGGCTGGGTCCCCAGTAGGACTTCTTGCACTTCTGACCATGCAGCTGTTAACGAGGAGCTTCCCACAATCCTCTCAAGCTAGAGAACTTACCAGAACAATGCTCAACACCCAGAATGCTCTGTACTTATGGTTGCAGTCTTACTCTTATAAAAGGACACAGATCAGGAGGAGAAGCCAATGAGGAGACACAGAGGGTGCACTCCAGGGGGAATGTGGGATTTCTGCTCCCCCTCCCCCCCGGAGCTGGGAGCATCACCCTGTGCTCAGAGCCAGGAAGCGCCACTGAACTCTGTGGTCCAGGGATTTTACTGGGGATTCGCTGAGTCATGGGCACGTGATTGAAGTCGGCCTTCACCCCTGTCTCCCTCCATGAAGTCCCTCCATGGAGGTCAGGCAGCAGAAAGCCCCCTAGCCCCCTCCTCACAGAATAGGTCCTCTTGGTCCTCCCAGGGCCTGGCCTTCCGTGGGAAGCCAACTGGGGAGTTACCTTGTTAGGTAACAAAGATGCTTCTGTCACTCAGGAAAGCTTAGGCTGTAGGTGCTCCACCAGAGACCTGTGACAGGGACAGAGCCCAGATGGGTTCTTTAGTATACCACAGCAGTGCAGTCATGTGGTTAATGCAACACATAGTTCTCAGCGATTGAGTTCCTCCAGCTTTCAGAAGTACTCAGAGACTCCTGTGCAGCACTTGCTCACCTCCTCATTGCTAGGTAACAGACCTTCTCCGAAGTCTCTTGGTGTGACCACCAAGAGAAGCATTCCCCATTGACTTTCCGTTGTTGAAGATGGGGGGCAAAGCTCAATCTCTGGACCCCTTCCTTCTCCTTTCCCCCATCTCAAGAATTCAGAGCTGAGGTAGTGTGACTGTATAAATATTATTCTCTGCTGAGCCAAAGAGTGTATTATGACCATTTTCTCCTTTCATGTGCAAATTTTCATTTTCCTTGGACTTAAAACTTGCCTCATCTATTTGCTTATTTTCTAAGCAGCTATTATTATGTCTTCTTACACTGTAAGCGTGCAAAGCCCTTCTTCGTGTTATTCTCCGTTTGGTCACTAGCCGCACATCTGCTGGTTTTCCCTGGAGGCCCTCCTGTGGCCCGTCGTCTGGCTCCAGGCACACGTGCGTCCCTCAGCCTTCGCTCAGCTATTTTCCTTGGGCATCAGTTCACTGTCGTCCCAGGGCTTCCCTTGCGCTCCTGTTCCTTGGCTCTAGTGAGGCCGCCTCCATCGGTGTTCTGAGAACAGGGACTTCTCAGTTTAAGGTGCTTTCAGCTACAGGTAGGAGCCAGCTAAGGGTGACTTAAACAGGAAGGACTTTATCATATCAGGGAAGTCAGGAGCTAGGATGGTACAGGGCTGGCTTAGTGATATCTTCAGACATAGATTCTTTCACTTTTGACCCCTTGGGCTTCCACATAGAATCTGGACTCACAGGCCAGCTGGGAGGTGGCTGCCATGTTTTGGGTGCCCTGTGCAGGCAGCAATATCCAGGAGCAAAAGATGAACCGTCCTCTCTGGTGAGGCTCTGTTCAAAGGCCAGAAGATGCTCTTGTCGAGACCTTTCTGCCAGCCTCAGTTCACATCTCAGGCCCCAGGACCAGAGATGAAGGTGCTGTAACGAGATTCTAGCAAGGATTAACACCGTCCTCCCACACCCCCCACCTCCACAACATGGATGACCACATGACAGAAGAAAAATGTCAGGGTTTCTCAGTGAGATGAGGAGGGTGGGTTGGCTGTCAGCAGTGGCTACTGTGGTGTCGAAGGATTCGGTACGTGGAATGTCCAGGGCATCTTCGCATGGCCCGTGTGCCAGACAGGTGGCTGAGGTAGGATTCCAGGGCAGAGAAAACGTTCTCCTCTTTCTGCAGCTGCCACTTAATTGCCTTCCAGTTTCCTTACAGGGCGTTTTCATCCTCAGCCCTTTGTGTGTTCCTGTTCCTCCCTCCCTCTATGGACATTTTTAGGAAATTCCCTTTATCCCTGGTGTTCTGATGTGCTGTCAAGTGGGTCTTTTCTTAGTCATTGTGGTGGGCACTTGCAACTTCCAAGTAGAAGCTTGAAACCAGAAATATATTCTAGACTTTGGGAAGTTGTTAAGTGGCATTTTCTTCTTCTCTAGTTGGAACCATGGGACTATTTTTTAATTTCCATCTCTTTTTACCTCTATTTATTCTCCAGTTTACCTCCTTTAATTTCCCCTTTAAATCCTGCTTTATGAGATAATTTCACAACTTTATCTTCCAAATTTCCATTGATTTTTTACCCCCTTCTCCCATACCCATATTTTTAGTTTTCAAGAGCATGTTTGTTCCCGGTTCTGTTTTTAAAGAGCAGAGTGACAGAGGAGTGGGAGAGGCAGGGGATAAATACTCTAGGAGGCTTCTTTGTGCAAGCGAGGGAGTCAGAGGTTGTTCATATTTCGTGCATTTCAGTATCTCTGAAGAAGTGGGCAGGTTGCTTAGTAAAAGAAAAGGAATTTGAAGGAGGTTTGTTTTTTCTCAGATTAATGTTCTTTTCTCAGACCCTTACATTTATTATTACCTTTAAATGACATTAACTACATTCCTGACTACGAAAGTAATACATGTTTATTGTAGAAATTTGGGAAATACAAGAATTCACAAAGAAAAACATAAAGATTGTGTGAATCCCTCCACTCAAAGATAACCATTATTAATATTTGAGTGTTTTCTGTGCTGTCTGTAATAGTATATGAATATATGAATATGTATTCCTTCTTAAAAATAAAATTAGAATGCTACTATAGGTTGCTTTTATATTCCTTTTCCAGTAACAATGCATCACATATTTTGAATGTTTTCAGCTCTAAATATTTTTTCAAGGTCATTTTTTTCTTTTGAACTTTTAAAAAATGAATAGACTTTTTTTTAGAGCCGTGTTGGGTTCACAGTGACACTGAGCAGGAAGTGCTGTTCCTGTGTGCCCCATCCCATGCAAATTTATCCCCCATTCTCAGCATCCCCCCAGGGCACTACATTTCTTGAAACTGGTGAGCTGACAGCAGCCTCACTCTCATCCCAATGCAAAGTTTACAACATTATAGTCTTTCCTGTTGTAATCCTAGCATGAGCATTTTTCTTTTCCAGTCTTTGCACACATTTCTAATTATTTTCTGAACGTAAATTTCTCAGATTGGAATTCCTAGTCCCAGAGGTCTGGTTGTTTAAAGTTGTGTAAGTTCTGTGACATTGTGTCTCCCAGAGGTTGTGCCACTGACTTAGGCTCTGCCAGCAGGGAGCGGGACTGACCGACCACCTCCTATGTTCTTGGTAACATCCGTTATTGCATTCGTTTTCCAGGGCTGCTGTAACAAATAAGCACAGATTTGGTGGCTTAAAACAACTGAAATTGAGACTTTCCTGATGGTCTAGTGTCTAAGACTCTGAACTCCCAGTGCAGTGATCCTATGTTCGACCCTTGATCAAGGAACTAGATCCCACATGCCACAACTAAGACCCAGTACAGCCAAATAAATAAATAATTAATTAAAAAACATAAAACCACAACAACCCAGAAATGTATTCTCTCCATTTGGGGCCCAGAAGTCAGAGTCAGGTGTCAGTAGGCCGTGCTTCCTCCCAGAGCTCTGGGAAGGAGTCTCTTGGCTTCCTCAGCATCTATGACTCTGTCATCCCGGGTGTCCACTGGCTTATGCCTGCATCACTGCAGTCTTACCTCCATCTCATACGGCCTCTCCCAGGCCTGTGTCTCTGCATGTATCTCCTTTTCCTAGAAGGACCCCAGCCACTGGGTCTAGGGCCCATCTAGTCCAGTGTGATCTTATCCTAACCCATCATCACATATGCCAAGACCCTCCCTGAGGCTCCTGATGAACAGAACTTTGAGAAACCATCCTAGATGTCAGGCAGTGTAGATGTCACGTGAGGGTATGTTCCTCGGTTCTTGTCTCGTCACAACAAAGATTTGGAGTGACAGACATTGAAGCCCTCGGCGGGCCACAGCTCTCGGGTGTTGGACAGACTGTGTTATAGCTCTTAAATAAATCAGTGTTACAGCTCTATTTTATTTAGAAGATGATAGCCGGAGAATTCATCCTCGAAGCGTGAGGGCAAGCGGATCCAAGGCCTTGAAGAGAAGACCACTGCAGCGCGTGGGAGAGAGAGGGAGAGTCCATCTTCGAGGCACAGGAGAGAGAGAGAGAGAGAGTGAGCTCTTTGGCTCCTATTTTATATGTTTATTTCTATCCCCTGGGCCTGTCCTATGCAAATTGGGCTTAGACAGGAGTGCTGTTCTACCTGCAGTTCTCACTCAGGTCCTTGGACCTTCCTTGTTCTATTTTTGCGGGCTTTTCCCTTCCTTGTCTTCTAGCCACCATTTTGGACTCCTGTTTCCTATTCTAACTACCTAACAAAACCACCAGTTACCTTTAAATTTCTTTTCTAATCGAAACAGAGGGGAAAGCATCCTGGTTTTGTTTTAATTTGTATTTATGTAATGCAGTTTGCTTTACTAGTGGTGTTGAAATCTTTTGATGTGGTTGTTTGTGTGTATTTCTTGTTTGTAGCCTTTACCTGGTTTTCAGTTCAATTTCTTGTTGTTCAGTTTGCTCAGTCATGTCTTACTCTTTGTGACCCCATGGATTACAGCATGCCAGGCTCCTCTGTCCTTCACTATCTCCTGGAATTTGCTCAAACTCATGTCCATTGAGTCGGTGATGCCATCCAACCATCTCATCCTCTGTCGTCCCCTTCTCCTGCCCTCAATCTTTCCCAGCATCAGGGTATTTTCCAATGAGTCAATTCTTAGTTTTCAATTCAGTGGTTCATCTTAACTCATCGAACAACCTGGAATTTATTTTTATTTATAAAAAGAGGCAGAGAGGGACCTTTGTCTTCCTCTTAGATCTCATGTCTTCCTTCGGAATACATCCTGTATTCCATTTTTATTCTCACCTCCTCCTCTACAGCCTTCGAGGCCAGAGCCATCCTTTGTTTCTCAGGGATCCTTGCAGGGGCCTTGCAGGGCTTTCTCTGGCTCCACTCAGTTTGATCTCAACCTGCAGCCAAAACAGCCCTTTTCAAATGTAAATCAGACCCTGCAGCTCTCCGGCTCACAGCCCTCAGTGGCTCAGCTCAGGTCTGAACAAAAGCCTGAGACCTGCTTGTGGCCCTGGGCCTGCGCCTTCCCCACCTCCTCTCCTGCCCCTCTTCCGACCCGCTTCCGGTTTATCCAGACAGGCCTTCAGGCAACTCTACTTAAATTTGCCTGCTTATTTTAGGCTCCTAGAGGTCAAAACTTGATAATGCCTGAGGTCACCCCCCAGCTCGTCCTTTGCCAGCTTTGCAGTGTGGTATTCCGTCTTCAAGTTGCTTTCTACTAATACATATCTTTATTTGGAGTTTTTAAATTCCCATAAAGGAATCTCCCATTGCTATGGTCTGCTTCCTGCTAGTCTGTCGCTCAGTTGTGTTTGACTCTTCACAACCCCATGGACTGTAGCCCTCTAGTCTCCTTTGTCCATGGGATTCTCCAGGCTAGAATACAGGAGTGGGTTGCCATGCTGTTCTTCAGATTATCTGCTTAGATTGCTGCTTTTCACAAAAGCTCTCCTCTGGTGTCTGAAAAAGAAAAAACAAATGTCTTAAAGACTGCAGAGGGAAGTTTTCTGATTTTTTAGTATTTTGAAACTTGGTAAGATTAAACATGTTGTACACTTAATAATTTCTCAATGATAAAGGCGTTAATCTTTATCTACTCTTTTACCAGATGTCAAGGAGATACTTCTAAGTAACTATTAATATTACACGATAGGTACATTTGAACATGGAAGGAAACTAAGCATTTTTTTGGTATGCATGTTCTATGCCTTTGTAAAAAGTTTACCTTGATCCTCATATGCACTGGGGGGGAGGACAGTATATAAGTTGAAAAGTTTTGCTTCATTCAGACTCACCCTTCCCCAAGTCAGAGGCCACCAGGAGAAGGGACTGGGCAGGTGTGTCTGTGAGATGCCTGGCTGTGTTCTCTGAGGCTTGGCTTGCCTGTGAATCACTCAGGTCAAAGCCGGGCCTGTGAGATGCAACGCTTTTCTTAGATGGGATTGGCAGTGTGTTGTTTTTTCCTTGAATGTGAAGGGCATATCACTAATGTTAACTTGTTAAACTGTTGGTTTTCACACCCTCTGGCTCTTTATCAGTTTCCTTTGGATCAAACTAATTCCTCTAGGGCAGGGCAAGTGATACTTAACTATAATTTATTGAGTGGAGGAGTTCTGTCATAAAAGAACTGCTTTATGGCCAAAAAGGAGCACTAATGAAGAAGAGTTCCCTTGTTCCTGAGCATTTTTCAAAGGTGTTTGTATATGGGACTAGGCATCTAACCTACATGAGTACTGTGAATGTATAGAAAGTTTCTTTTTCTTTATTTTTAGTTTATTTTTTATTAACATTTTTAAATTGAGCTAACATTGATTTTTAAGATTCTAGAAAGGTTCTTTTTAAAATCAAGCCTGACCCAGGACTTCCCTGGTATTCCAAAGATTAATAATTCACCTGCCAGTGTAGGGGATGCAGGTTTGATCCCTGGTCTGAGAAGACTCCACATGCCATGGAGCAGCTAAGACTGTGAAATGCAACTACTGAGCCCACGCTCTAGAGCCCGTGCTCTTACTGTGAAAGAAGCCACCACAGCAAGAAGCCTGAGCACTGCAAAGAAAACGCTTGCACGCAGCAACGAAGACCCAGCTCAGCCAAAACTAAATAGATAAATGAATTAACTCTTTAAAAAGTTTAGTATTGATAGAGCTGCATTATAAATTTTTATTAGATAAATAAAATTAAATTAAACCTGACTCTTGATTGTTTCCATGTAAATAACTGAGTTTGTTTTATCCTTACTTTTTATTTCTTCTACCAATTGGACTGTTAGAACAAAATACAAACTAATGACACTGAAGTGTTAATTCACAAAATAAAATGTTGCATTTCTTTCAGTGAAAAGGTTTTTTAAATTGCATTTTTTATTGGCCTGTTTGTTTCCCATTTTCGGATTTTCTTACAAAATAAAATTTCGAAGATCTCCATGATTTAACTAAGGAATCCAATGTGACTGTTAAAAAATTTTATTTACCATTTGGATTTTTTTTCCTATATATCTTCTAACTCTTGAAAGTGGAGTTGTTTTTGGAATTGATGATGTGAACTTGGGGGTTCAATCAGAAACTCATGGCTTATTTTTCCATATTATTTAAGATGTTTATAGTTTTTTTATTTTATGTTATTAAGAAAAATCAAATATAGAATTATAGTCTGGTACTTAATATGTGAATAGTATAAGAGGATCTGACTGGGACTTCCTGGTGGTCAGGTGGTTAAGACTGCATGTTTCCACTACAGCGTTTGAATCCTTGCTCCCTTGTTGGGGAAGTAAGATTGTACATGCCTCATCGCCAAAAAAAAACAAAAACAAAAAAGGAAAAGAAAATCTCTTGAACTGAATAAAAATGAAAGTACAGCATGTCAACTTAAAAAAAAATCTGACTGTAATAGTCAAGAGGACATGGTGTGATTATGAAAGCAAGAATGGTCAAACCAAATGGCAACCACCTGCCGGTCAGGGATTGTTCAGAGGGACCTCTGTCCATGTTGTGATCTCCAGAACGGATGACTGACCCCACCACGCTGTGGAGCGTAGACGGGAGCCGCCTGTTCTCAGGTTCTCGGTGGCAGACGCTCGGTGCCCTGTCCCTCCTTTCTCCAGCCATTTCCTCGGTGTGCCAGCTCTCATCCCTCTCTGCTGACACCTCCTCTCAGAAGCCGTCTGAGACACCCCCACCTGCCCATCCTGTCTTCTTGCCTTACTTGCACTCCTGTGGACCCTTGTGCTGCCGAGGAAGGCTTCTTTCTCTCTCTAGATCCTGAACTTCTGGAAGGGGTTCCACACCTTCCCCGTTTGTATCTCTGGACCAGGCACAGAGCAGACATTCAGCAGGGCATGTTGAATGTCGGCCCCAAATGTAACCTGAGGGCCCTCTGTTCCCAGGCCGTGTGCATCAGGCTGTGTGCTTGCCAGGGTCAGGATGTCACAGGTGCAGGCTGGGTGGCTCCCCAGCAGAGCCCGAGTTCTGTCTGCCTCTGCTATTAGGATGGGGACAAAAGGATGGGTTGGGACTAACGGATGGGGATGGAAGGATGAGGACTTGCAGGGTTCAGGTACTGTCAACCTCTAGCAGAGCAAAGAGCTATTTTATTTCAGCAGAGATGAGTTTATTCGAAACAGCAGTGGAGCCACCTTTTGCAGCAAGCACCCTGGTGGCCCTGAGACAGGTGCTGGGAGCAGAGGAGGAGAGTGTTCTCTGTGGAGGAAAGGAGGAGGCTGGGAGGGGCTGTTTGGAACAGAGGTCACTGCAGGAAAACTGGAGTGCAGCCTGAGGGGCTTCCCTGCGGCCACAGGTGGGGACCTTGGGGCTGGGCCAGCGCCCTCCTTCCCGGCTTCCGGACTGCAGTTCTGAGTCAGGTTTCCTTCACACACGTTCACAGTCCCGATGGTACATCCTTGACTCTATTGCTGTGAAATGATTTGGCCAAAATCTGACGGATTTCGCAAAATAACCTCTAAGAGACACTTGAGTGAAGCACCTGCCTGAGTCAGCACCTCTTCCCCTTTCAGGACAAGGCAGTTGTGCATGTAGTCACCAATTTTGCGAGGTCACCTATGGTGATTCATACTCGGGAATACAGGCATTTAAAATGCATTATATTAGTGTATTAGGAGTTTAACAACAGTCCCTTTATTCTTCCTTTGCCCATTAAACACAGTCACAACATTAATGTGGATCAAAGTGAACATGTTTCGGTATGTTTTATGATGAGTGTACTGTGCAGATTCACTGTTCTAGCTCATGCGTCAGCAAACCTCTGTAATGACCAGACAGCAAATACTTTAGCTTTGTGGACCAAGCATAGTATCTGTAGTATATTCCTTTTTTAATCAACCCTTTAAAATAATAAAACACCATTCTGAGCTCTGTTTGGTTCTCGGCTTGTAGTTGGCTGACCCCTGTTCTCGATTAAATGAGTTCTGTACTTCAGCTATCATCTCTAAAGGATATAAAAAAAATGGATCATAGAAAAATAAAAAATTAAAATCATTAAAAGTTTTAAAAATTAGAACTATTTAGAGTAGGTTAGAGATGATGATTATTGTTTTTCATATGGCAACTTTATTGAGATATTCACATAAAATACAGTTCACCCATTTAAAGTATACATTTCAGTGGTTTTTAACATTTTGACAGAGTTATGCAGCTCTCACTACAGTCTAATTTTATAACTTTTTCATCACTTCAGAGAAATCCTGGGCTCATCAGTAGTCACTACCCATTAACCTCCCTGTTTGCCTCTGCCAGCCCCCCAAATACTGCTCTTGTGACACCATGGACTGTAGCCCACTAGGCTCCTCTGTCCATGGGATTTCCCAAAGAAGAGTACTGGAGTGGGTTGCCATTTCCTCCTCCAGGAGATCTTCCCAGCCCAGGAATCAAACCCGCGTCTCTTGTCTCATGGATTGGCAGATGGATTCTTTACCACCACCTGGAAAGCCAAAAACAACCTTCAGAGAAGGTGAGACGTTGCTTGATGTGCTGTGCTTAATTGCTCATATCTAACTCTTACCCTGCAGAACCATTAATCTATTTTCTGTCTCTGTAGATTTATTGGTTTCCACCATTTCATATTAATGGAGTAGTATATTCTTCTTTAACTTAGCATGATGATTTCAAACTTTGTCCATATCTTACTATGTTTCAGTACCATTCCGTTTTATTGCCTAATGATATTTCATCATATGGATGTGCCATATTTTATTTGTTCATGTATCAATTAATAGACATTTGGGCTGTTTCTGTTTTGAGGTTTTTGGGGGGTTTTTTTTGGCCATGCCATGCAGCTTGTGAGATCCTAGTTCCTTGAATAGAGATCAATCTGGACTCCCCAGCAGTGGAAATGCAGAATCCTAACCACTGGATCACCAAGGAAGTACCCTGAGGATATTTTTTAAATATATATTTATCTATTTGGCTGCGCCAGGCCTTAGTTGTGAGACTTTCTGTTGTGTAAATGAGTATATTTATGTCATTTTAAAAAAGATTCACATATAAGTAATATCATCTGCTATTTGTCTTTCTCTGTCTGACTTCTCATAGTATGATGATTTCTAGGTCCATCTATATTGCTGCAAATGGTTTCTTTCTCTCTTTTTTTATGGCTAATACTCCATAGTATATATGTACCACATTTTCTTTATCCACTCACCTGTTGATGGACTATGAGGTTGCTTCCATGTCTTGGCTATTTTAAATAATGCTGCTGTAAACATTGGGGTACGTGTGTCTTTTAAAATTAGAGTTTAGTCTTTTCTGGATATATGCCCAGGAGTGGGATTGCTGGATCACATAGTAATTCTATTTTTAGTTTTCTGAGACTCCTTCATACTCTTCTCCATAGTGGCTGTACCAACTTACATTCCCACCAATAGTGTGGGAGGTTCCCTTTTCTCCTCACCCTTTCCAGCATTTATTATTTGTAGATGTTTTGATGCTACCCATTTTGAACAGTGTGAGGTGATATCTCATTATAGTTTGATTGCGTTTCACTAATGATTAGCGAAGTTAAACATGTTTTTATTTGCCTGTCAGCCATCTGTATGTCTTCTTTGGAGAAATGTCTACTTAGGTCTTCTGCCTATTTTTTTCATTGGGCTCTTTGTTCTTTTGATATTGAGCACTGATGTATTTTGGAAATTAAGCCCTTGTTGGTCACATAATTTGCAAATATTTTCTTCCAGTTTGTAGGTTCTCTTTTCATTTTGTTTATGGCTTCCTTTGCTGTACAAAAGCTTGTAAGTTCAATTAGGTCCCATTTGTTTACTTTTATTATTATTTGTTTAATCTAGGAGACAGATCCAAAAATAATATTGCTGAGGTTTATGTTAAAGAATGTTCTGCTTATGTTTTTCTCTAGGAATTTTATAGTATCTCATAAGATGTGTCTCACCTTACAGTTAGGACTTTAATCCATTTTGAGTTTATTTTTGTGTATAGTGTTAGAGACTGTTCTAATTCCATTCTTTTACATGTAGTTGTCCAGTTTTCCCAGCATCACTTATTGAAGAGACTATCTTTTCTCCACTGTATATTCTTGCCTCCTCTTTTGTAGTTTAATTGACCTGTTTAATTCTTTTAATTGTTGTTTAAAAGAATACTAGATGCATGGGTTTATTTCTAGGCTTTCTGTCCTGTACCATTGCTCTATGTGCCTGCTTTTGTGCCAGTACCATACTGTTTTGATGACTGTAGCTTTTCAGTATAGACCCGAAGTCAGGGAGCTTGATTCCTGCAGCTCTGTTTTTCTTCCTCAAGATTGTTTTAGCTATTTGGGGTCCTTGTGTTTCCATACAAATTTAAAAAATGTTTTGTTCTAGTTATGTGAAAAGTGCCATTGGTGATGTTAGTAGACTGCTTTCAGTAGCACAGAGATCTAACTGATGGCATGAAGAAGTAAGCACATAGTGGAGAGGCTGTACTTCTCTTCCTTTCTGATGGCCTGTGAAAGTGTTAGTTGCTTAGTCATATCCGACTCTTTTGCGACCCCATGGACTGTAGCCCTCCAAGCTTTTCTCTTCATGGGATTTCCCAGGCAAGAATACTGGAGTGGGTTGCTAATTCCTTCTCCAGGGGATCTTTACCACACAGGGATCAAACCTGGGTCTCCCATATTGCAGGCAGATTCTTTACTGTCGTTGCCAACAGGGAAGCCCCTTATGATGGCCATCTAACCATCTCATCCTCTGCTGCCCTCTTCTCCTTTTGCCCTCAGTCTTTGCCAGCATCAGGGTCTTTTCCAATGAGTTGGCTCTTCACATCATGTGGTCAAAGTATTGGAGCTTTAGCTTCAGCATCAGTCCTTCCAACGAATATTCAGGGTTGATTTCCTTTAGGATTGACTGGTTTTGATGTCCTTGCTGTCCCAGGGACTCTGAAGAGTCTTCTCCAGCATCACAGTTTGAAAGCCTCATTTCTTCAACGCTAAGCCTTCTGTATGGTCCAACTCTCACATCTGCATGTGACTACTGGAAAAGCCATAGCTTTGGCTATATGGAGCTTTATTGGCAGACTGATGTCTCTGCTTTTTAATATGCTGTCTAGTTTGTTATCGTTTTCCCAATAGGTTCATCAGTACCACTTTTCTAGATTCCATATATAGGCATCAATATACAATGTTTGTTTGTCTCTTTCTTAGTCCATTCTGTGTAACAAGTTCTGGGTTCATTCACCTTAGTTCAACTGACTCAGATTTGTTCCCTTTTATGACTGAGTAATATTCCATTGTATATATGTACCACATCTTCTTTATCCATTCATCTGTTGATGGACATCTAGCTTGCTTCCATGTTCCAACTATTGTAAATATTTCTGCAGTGAACACTGGAGTATATGTGTCTTTTCTGATTATGATTTTCTCAGAGTATGTGCCCAGTAGTGGTATTGCTGGGTCATATGGTAGTTTTATTCCTAGTTTTTTAAGGAATCTCCATGGTGTTCTCCATAATGTCTAATCAGTTTACATTCCTACCAACAGTGCAAACGGGTCCCCTTTCTCCACATCCTCTCCAGCATTTATTGTTTCTGCTGCTGCTGCTAAGGCGCTTCAGTTGTGTCCGACTCTGTGTGACCCCATAGACAGCAGCCCACCAGTCTCCCCTGTCCCTGTGATTCTCCAGGCAAGAACACTGGAGTGGGTTGCCATTTCTTCTCCAGTGCATGCATGCATACATGCATGCTAAGTCGCTTCAGTCGCGTCTAACTCTGTGCAACCCTATGGACAGCAACCCACCAGGTTCCTCTGTCCACAGGATTCTCTAGGCAAGAATACTGGAGTGGGTTGCCATTTCTTCTCCATTATTGTTTCTAGATTTTCTCAGTTAAAAAAATGGGTGGATAGACCTGAACAGACATTTTTCCAAAGAAGCCATACAGATGGCCAATAAACACATGAAAAGGTACTCAACATTGCTCATTATTAGAGAAATGCAAGTCAAAACTACAATGAGGAATCAACTCAGACCAGTCGGAATATCCGTTGTTGCCAAATCTCTCATCTCATTTCTTTCTTGGGACTGATTACCTAGCCTGGAGAGTAGATTTGCTCCCTCTTGATCCCAAGGAGCCGGAGTGCTTGGCTTTCATGAGCACATTTTCTGGCCATTTTTCAGCTCCAGCATTTGGTGAGATCCAGTCTGTTCTGCTCCCTCCCTGGCTTCCCCATTCTCCTACTTCCTTGTTGGGCTTTCAGCCCCATGTTTAGTCCTTTCAGTAGGATCCCATTGCATTTGATATTCTTCTGGTGCTTCTGTCGGGGTGTTTCTCAAATGACAGGAGTGAAAATGCACACAGGTGGTGTTGGAATTCTGGGCACACTGGACTAGAATAGCTTGTTATGGAATGTATTGGGTTGGCCAAAGATTCCATTTTTTCCATGAGGTACTCTAGTAGTGCTTTTGTCTTTAACTTCATTTGAAATAGCTTTATAGATTGTATTCTGTGAGCTTTCATATTAGCATGCATTTTTAAAAAAACTTATCAAAATTGGTGAATTTTTGTGTAACCATTTAAATTGTGAAAATAGAAGAAAAAAGCAACATTTTCAGTGTATTATGCTTAATTATTTCAAGAGAGGTAGAGGACTTCCCTACCTCTGGTGGTAGGGTGGTGGTCCAGGTAGGTGGTAGGTGGTCCAGTTGTTAGGAGTCCACCTACCAAAGCAAAGGGCATGGGTTTGATCCCTAGTCCGGGAAGATCCCACATTCCTTAGAGAAACTAAGCCTGTGTGCCACAACTACTGAGCCTGTACTCTGGAGCCCATGAGGTGCAACTATTGAAGCATTAAGTGCACTATTCCCTGTATTCTGCAACAAGAGAAGCCTCTGCACTGAGAAGCCTGTATACTACCATGAACAGCCCCTAATTGCTGCAAGTAGAGAAAGCCTGTGTGCAGCAGCAAAGACCCAGGTTGGTCAAAAACTTAAGTAAGTAATTAAAAAAAAAAGTAAAAACACACACAAAACAGATGTGCAGTGTATGGAGAAAGTGTCCAAAGTGGTTTGTGAAGTTTCATGCTGGAGACTGCTTGTGGGTGATACTCCACGATCAGATAGACCGAATGAAGTTGATAGAGATCAAATTGAGACATTAATTGAGAACAATCAACATTACATCACAGGGGAGATAGCTGACATACTCAAAATACCCAAATTAAGCATTAAAAATTACTCACACCAGTTTGGTTATGTTCATCACTTTGATGGTTGGTTTCCACACAAATTAAACAGGAAAAACCCTTCTTGACCATATTTCTGCATGCAATTCTCTACTTAAACATAAAAAAACTGTTCCATTTTAAAAAACAAATTGTCACAGGCAATAGAAAGTGGATAGTGTAGAATAATGTGGAATGGAAGAGATTGGGGGGCAAGCAAAATGAACCACCACCAACCACACCAAGACCAGTCTTCATCCAAAGAAGGTGATGTTGTGTATATGGTGGGATTGGGAGGCAGTTTTCTTATGAGCTCCTTCTAGAAAAACAAACAATCAATTCCAACAAGTACTGCTCCCACTTAAACCAACTGGAAGCAACACTTGACAAAAAGCATCCAGAATTAGTCAACAGTTAGTCAACAGAGAATGCATAATCTTCCATCAGGATAACACAAGGTCATGTGTTCCTTTGATGACCAGGCAAAACCTGTTACAGCTTAACTGGGAAGTTCTGATTCATTTGCCGTATTCACCAGATGTTGTACCTTTGATGCCCATTGATTTTGGTCTTTACAGTATTCTAATGGAAAAAATTTCAGTTCCCTGGAAGACTATAAGTTACCTAGAACAGTTCTTTGCCCAAAAAGATAAAAAGTTTGGAGAAGGTGGAATATGAAGTTGCTTGAAAAATGGCAGAAGATAGTGGGAAAAACTGGAACATTTTTAAAGAGATGAGAATACCAGACCATCTTACCTGTCTCCTGAGAAACCTGTATGCAGGTAAAGAAGCAACATTTGGAACCAGACATGAAACAACTGGCTGGTTCAAAATTAGGAAAGGAATACGTCAAGTCTTTATATTGTTACCATGCTTATTTAAATTGTATGCAGAATACATCATACAAAATGCCGGGTTGGATCAGTCACAAGCTGGAGTCGAGATGCTGGAAGAAATGTCAACAACCTAAGATTTGCAGATGATATCACTGTAATGACCGAAAGAGAAGAGGAATTAAAGAGCCTCTTGATGAGGGTAAAAGAGGAAAGTGAAAAAGCTGGCTTGAAACTCAACATTCAAAAACTAAAATCATTGCATCCATCACTTTATGGTAAATAGAAGGGGAAAAAGTGGAAGTAGTGACTTTTTATTTTCTTGGAGTCCCAAATCATTGCAGACCATGACTGCAGCCATGAAATTAAAAGATGCTTGCTCCTTGGAAGGAAAGGTATGACAAACCTAGATAGTGTGTTAAGTATTAAGATGCAGAGACATCACTTTGCTGACAAAGGTCCATAGAGTCAAAGCTATGGTTTTTCCAATAGTCATATATGGATGTGAGAGTTGGACCATAAAGAAAACTGAGCTTTTGAATTGTGGTGTTAGAGAAGACTCTTGAGAGTCCCTTGGACTCCAAGGAGATCAAACCAGTCAATCCTCATCCTAACCCTAACTGTTTATCGTGGACCATGGTGCTGGTGCGTGTGTCACTTAGCTGATGTGTTACAGTGAGCGTACACTGAGAGTCAGCTGTGTCTGCCGTCTTGGACCTAGCCAGTTCTAATCAGTTTATGTCATGTCCTTGGGCTACATCATTCTTTTAGAGCAGCAGGCCCCAACCATTCTGGCATCAGGGACCGATTTTGTGTAAGACAGTTTTTCCAAAGTGCAGTGGAGTTCATGCTCCTAGGAGAACCTAATGCTGTCACCACTGGTCTGAGAGGAGGCGAAGGCTCAGGCACTAACTCGAATGTGGTGGGGGGCAGCTGTACATACAGATGAAGCTTTGCACCCTCTCCTGAGGCTCACCTCCTGCTGTGAGGCCTAGGTTGGGGTAGGGGTTGGGAACCCATTTTAAAGACTGTGCCTGGCCCCCTTCCTGTCTCATTCTCTACTCAGGAATTTTTTCCAGGCTGAGTAGGAGAGTCGACCCTGCCTGTCAGGGAGTAAAAATCTGAATGTCTGATCTAGGGGCCTTAGGGGCAGGATGGATCCTTGTTTTAATCTGTATGGGCTGGAATCCTTACATAGCCGTCATCTGGATGTGGAACCTCAGTAGCCTTCCTGTGGGTCTCCTTGATAATGAAGCCCTTTCTGTAACAGCATCACAGCACAGTAACTGTCTGTAAATGACAAAAAGACTTAAAAGTCACGATTAAATATTTGACTACAGTGTAATCAATAAAGAAACCTGATTACTAACGTGACAGCATTTTGAGATGGCAACTAGAACTCTAGTGTTATATCAGGACATATCCAAATTTTAGAAACCTCATATAATTTTTGGAAAGTCCATATTAATAATACTCATCCATACAGTATTTTTTTCTGAACTTTTTATTTTGCATTGGAGTATAGCTGATTAACAGTGTTGTGATAGTTTCAGTTGGACAGCAAAGAGACTCAGCCATATGTATACATGTATCCATTCTCCCCCAAACTCCCCTCCCATCCAGGCTGCCACATAACATTGAGCAGAGTTCCTTGTGCTGTATGGTAGGTGCTGTTGATTGTCCATTTTAAATACAAGTGTGTGGACATGTCCATCCCAAACTCCCTAATTGTTTCCTCCCCCATTCTTCTCCCGAGCAAACATAAATTCATTCTCTGTCTGTGAGTCTCTATCTGTTTCCTGCAATGTATTTTTAAGTATGTTTTTGGCTCGTGTGATAATGCTCTCCTTGTAATTTAACATACCAAATATAATGCTACTTAAATATTTCTCTGAGATGCCTCAGGGGCCCTTGGAAGCATCCCAAAGTTAGTCGAAAGTCAAAAGAAATTAGACTAAAATTTGATATTTGGAAAGTTTGTCAAAAATTTTGAAATAATTGATCAAAGACCATGGTCACTTCGAGACAATACTTATCTCTTAACCAAAGAGGACATCTCAAAAGTAAATTCAGATCATTTAAAGGCAAAGAAAATCCATACAATCTTATCAAAAACGGCATTCCAAGAAAACTTTATTCTCTTACCAGAAAGAAAATCAAACCCAAGTCTTACTTTAGCTTTCTCCCAACAGAAGTCCATTTACCCAACTGAATTCAATCCAGTCTTAGAAAATCCTGATTCAGCAAACTCTTTTCAGTATTTTTTCACAGGCAGGGTCTTGTCCCCCGCCGCCCACCCCCACCTCTTGTTCAGTTAACTTTGTCCAAAAGCTGCAGCTCCATCATGTCCACACTGGGCAGTGCGTGAAATGGCGAGCTGAGTTCGTTCTGCCCTTGCTGCCCTTCCCGGCCAGCCCTCCTGCTGCCCTGGCCAGCAGGGCCTCCATGTGTGAAGTCTTTCTTGATCACCTGAACCAGGAGGAGAGCGAGCTGCCTAGAAGCCCTAGGTCCCTGTAGTCAGCTTGCAGCTGTTGTGTTTACTGCAGGCTATGTGAATTGTGCCTCTCTGTGTAAATGCCTCCTCTCTGCTCAGTTGTAAACTCCTTGAGGGCACTGCTGTGACAGTGTGCCTGTATCGTCTGGGTATTCAGCAAAGTTTGTGGAACGAGAAAAGCCTAGATGTCACTGTGAGGCGGTGAAGAGAAGGTCCATGTCTGCTCTCCTGTCTGCGTTTGGTGCTTAGTGAGTGTTCTAGAAGGGCTTCCCAGGTGACTTGGTGGTAAAGAACCCGCCTGCCAATGCGGGAGGCTCAGGAGACGCGGATTCGACTCCCGGTTTGGAAAGATCCCATGGAGTAGGAAATGATAACTCAGTCCAGTATTCTTGCCTGGAGAATTCCATGGACAGAGGAGCCTGGTGGGCCTCAGTCCATGGGGTCACAAAGAGTCGGATACGACTGAGCACACAGACATGCGTGACATGAGTGTTCTAGTTCAGAGTTGGTGTGGTGTTGTGATTATTGGATCACATTCTGCTCAACTTACCACTCTAACCTTGGACAACCTGGATTGGAGTTTCTGTGTTTGGAAAGGTCCTCAAAAATCAGTGCAGAGAAGAGTGAAATAGGTGCTTTTTAAAATTGTGGATGCCTGGGCTCTGCCCTCTGAGACTTGTTGGGCTGCAGGGCTCAGCCATGTAAGTACATCCACTCCCCCACCCCACTCACCAGCCCCAAGGTCCAGGCATGTGAGGAGAAGCACTGAGCAAGGTGACCTCTGTGGTGTCTCCAGCTCTGTTTTTAAAGGATACTTAGACAGGATGGACAGCTCTGTGAAGTTACTTTCTATCATTGGATGTTTAATTTCCTTTTCCTTTTGTGAGTTGGATGTTGTCACAGCACAGATAATAAGCATGTGCCTCATTTAGTAGAAAAGGCATGTTTTTAGATTCTCTGCAAGGAGGGAGCAGTCAGTAGGGTGGCCGTTGCAGCAAGGAAACCCCATGTAGCTTTTGGCTGAAAGGCTTTGTCCTGAGAACTTTACCTTTCAAGAGTTTCCATATTTATCTTCTGTTCACTTTATTAACACATTACAGCAAGTCCCCTACCTACGAACCTTCCAGTTGTGAACTTTCCAAGATGCGAACGTGCATTCCATCAATGTCAGATGTGAGTGAAACTGCAGCTTTCCCTCTGTTGCTGTTGCTGTCGTCATCTGTTGCTGACAACCTTTCAGCTCCTCCATCTCCTACCTCCTCTCCCTCCTCCAGTCAGTAACTCTTCTTGCCTGTTCACTCAATGCCAGCCCCTGTGTGCCAGCTGTTGTACCGTACTCCTGTGCTTTTCAAGATACTGTAATCTGGGATTAAAAATGTTTTATTTTTGTGTTTGTTTCTTAATTATATATTATTTGTGTGGAAAGTATCATAAACCTATTACAGTACAGTACTATATAGCCGATTATGTTAGTTGGTTATCTAGGCTAACTTTGTTGGACTTAGGATGATTGTGCTATTGGAATGGAACTCATTCATGTGTAGGGGACTTTCCAAATATAGCCATGGACCATGGTTTTAATAATTTCACCCCCAAACATATGAGGCATTCAAACTCCATGTATAATTTGTATTGTCCTTCATTTCATTGAGCTGTAAATATTTGATGAATAGAATATATGCACAAATTTGAAAAGATTTATATAGTCACAATTCTTTAAAATGCAATTCTTTTATCACTAGGTTTTTTCCTTTGGAAAAGAAAGGAAGAAAAAGCCTTATCCTTAGAGCCAGAAATGAAACCTTTTCCCAAAGTACCTCTTTTTCTTCAGTGTTAATGTGGTCATTGTATTAAATGGCACTGATGGAATAAATGATGTCAGGATTAAAAGGGAAAAACCCACCATTTTACCCCTGATAAGTTGCGTGTGGGGACTGGTAAGGAGATGGGTTGCTGCAAGGAATGTGTGAGATTGTTGTGTCATCTTATGCCTCAGTCATGATGCACAAGTCGTCCTGGACTGAGGAGAAAAGAGAGGTTGTTTAGTAATATGAACAGTTTAGAGTGACAGAGAACACAAAGGGACAGTCTGCATTCCCCACATTCTTGGGCCTCGCACACATGCCGCCCCAAGCCCCGCCCTGAGAGTTGCCCTTGCAGGCTGTCCAGGGCTGCAGGAAGTGAACCCAGCATTCTTAAGTCCTCAGGCAAGCCCACCGCTTGAAAAAGATGTTTTTTCTTTCATTAGATTCCAAGTTGAATTTCTTTGACATTAGTCGGAGGAAGCAGGTAGACTTCCAGTGGACTGTAAACTGTATTTCACACACTGGGGTCTCTGCATCTTAGCATTGGAAGCAGATTTACCAGACTGTCTTTCCCAGTGGGAGCAGAAGTCCTGAAACTCAAAGAGAGGCATGTCTTTTCATTAATTACATCAGTTCTTTCAGAACTATTTTGAAAGAATTTGAGTGCCTTAGTCGTGTGAGCACTCCTCCCACTGAAGCCCTAGGAGTGGCAGCATCAGAAAGCTGAAAGAAGCCCCAGTCAGGAGGCATTCCACAGTGATGACGTCGCCACCGACTGGGCAAGAAGGTTGGTCAGATCTTGGGTCTGTTTGCTTTTCCTAGTGACTCAAAATCCCTCCACCAGATTGATCCAAAAGGTTTCCTTGTGGTTGATGTTTTAACCTTTATTGGTCACATGAATTGTCCATGATTGTGAATGTGGGGAGGGCGGTTAGGTGGGTCGGGGGGTGGGGCGGGGGGAACTTTGTGGATGGTTGCTCTTCAGCTTTAATCCACCACCTAAATCTCTTGGGGATTTTGTGTTTAAGCCCAGTTACAACTTTAATTGTGGTCCTCTCCCATCCTGTGTGCCTGATAACCACGTGCCTCCTGGTCACTGTGTGGCCCCTTTCCTGCAGCCTGTTGAATGAGTTGTTGCCTAATGATTCAGGATGAACTTCACAAAGTCATCTTGGAAAGGTTCTCCAGGTTTGACCAGGAAGTCTTTTCTTGCTAATGCTGGGGATGGGGGCCTGAGAGTCATGTTATGTTCAAGGTCTGTGATGTGGTGTATCTGTGAGTCCACTGACACCTCTTTCCCCTCCTCCAACCACAACACAGACAGACAAGCAGAGCACATGGTGGGACTTGGCCCGATGCAAGGGCTCACTTCCTTGGTCTTGTTGGTCGGTGCTCTGGGGCAGCTTCAGGCCGGCTTGGGCTGAGGCAAGGGTGTTAGACTTTACAGTCCAGAAACACTTTTTAAATCTCACTGATTTATCTGGGAATTACTACTAAATACCCAAAGCTTCCTGAATAGGGGCGAAAGGTATGCAAGTTGTGGGTCAAATCTGCATCTGCTCTCACAACAGGAGATGAATTCTGGCTGGATAAAGCCTTTGTAGATGAGATGCTGTGTCTGTCACTTTATGTCACCGCAGGTGAGCAGAGAAGGAAACCAAGCAGAAAGTCAGTTGCTTGTCCTTGGTTCAGCAGTGATGCTGGAAGGATGTGAGTGCAGGTAATGAAGCTCTAAAGCTTTACCTCCTTACCCACTGCATTGGACTTCCTGGCTGCAAAGGATGCAACAGACCATGGACAAGGTCATTGCTGTTTTTATTATTACAACTATTATTATTGCTTTGTTATTAGCTACAAAAAAACCCTGAATATACATACACACAGAGAAATGGTTGAATCAACTGTTGCAGTTAATTGCACCAAGAAAGAAATATTTGAGAATGTGGTGGAGACAAAAGCAATAAATGTAGTAAAAGCTTGTGTAATTTTGAAATTGACTGTATTAATGAGACGCGATTGTTTTCTTAAAACAATACTCATCGTATTTCAGCATAGCTCTGTAGTAAAAGCTTGTGTAATTTTGGAATTAACTCTATATTAATGAGAAACAATTGTTTTCTTAAAACAATACTCAATATGTTTCAGAATAGTTAACAAGTCGAAGGTGTTTGTGATTCAGGAGCTGACTTTGTCACTTGGTCCAGATCACATGTGGACATTGGAGTCCTGTCCCTGAAATACCAGCAGGTCAGAGGATCGGGGTTGATGCTGATGACCAGATGGCTTTCCCCAGAGACACATTTCCTAGACCACCAAGATTTAGGTTTAAACCACCTAAAATTGATTGGCCTAATTAAATCATTAATGTAGCATTAGAAATCTGTGGGTGTGGACTCAATCACTCTGTCATGTCTGACCCTTTGTGACCCCATTAACTGTAGTCCACCAGACTCCTCTGTCCGTGCGGCTCTCCAGGCGAAAATACTGAAGAGTGGGTTGCCCTTTCCTTCTCCAGGGGATCTTCTTGACCAGAGATCAAACCCATGTCTCCAGTGTCTCCTGCATTGACAGGCAGATCCTTTACCACTGAGACACCTGGGAAGCCCATGAGAAATACACACCTAAGGAAAATATTCAAGAGAGGAAAAAAAGGCAGTGGAGAATCTGGCCCCAGTGTGTTGGCCCTAGGGTAGGCGGTGAGTCCTGGAGACACCTTGGTGGTGTAGGTGGGGGAGAGGGGTGCAGCATGAGAGCAAGGGAAAGCAGATCAGCCTCAAGGCTTATCTTCCCGCCTTTCTGAGATGCTGCTCTCCCACTAACATGGTATTTGTTGTTCACTTTATCCAGCTGTAACCCTTGTGTAGGAATGTGTGGGGGAGAGGGTGCTGGGGAGGCCAGGGCACTAGTCAACCTGCAGGTCATTTGCTCCGCTGCATGCACAAACCCCCGGCCAGCCCTCCTCCCACACCAGTTTCCCTGCTGGCCCAGGCAGAACGGGAATGTTGTTAAAGTGCTCATCTCTGCTCTAAGGACAGGTGGTGGTTCTAGACTCAACTGTGACACGTTGTCTGAGATGAGAGTGTATCAGAACCATCTGACATAAGAGCAAAGTACTCATCTGAGCCTCCATCTCAACTCCTTCCAGGAATTCATGGCTCTGGGCAAGTCCTGGCTGCCCGTGGAGATCAACTCAGTTTACGTTGCTCTCAAAAAGTCACAATTAACTGGCTCTTAAGAAACCATACTTTTAAGGAAAATAGGCAAATTTTAATTTAAAAAGTGAAAGGATATGTTTTTAAAAGAACTGATCTTCCAGTTTTATGTCCTGGAGTCAAATGTGAAGTCAAATCCTCTAAAATCGTCTATGCCTGTTATTGCTTTACATGAAACAGTGAAAACAGTGAACCTCAATGAAGGAAAGGTCCTGAGCTAGTTAAGATCAGGGTTGAGTGTGCCACGCTGAAGCAGAAGGGGAATAGATGTACTGTACAGAAAAGCAGCAGAAGGAAGGGGTGAGTGAGGTAACCTGAATGAACTGACACTCCCACTTTGTGAGTGCACTGGCTCCTTGGGCCTCTCATGTGTTTCTGTCCTCATAAATGTGTGGGCTCTGCCCCTAGCAGGGTCCTGACCCCTCAGAGCAGGTATGAGGGGTTCTCACATTTGTATCCACGGGTACGCTGGGTGTCAGGATTCCGCTGAGTTCTCTGGAGGCCCAGTTCCCCTGGGCCACACACTTACTGGGCTAGAGTGGAAGGTTGGCTTCAGGTCTACAGTGGTTGCCGGACTTAGACATGGCACTCCTTGTCCCTTGTGAGGGTCTGCGAGTGCCTGACGGGTGGGCACTTTGGGGGGCATCCACTTTAAGGAAGAGTTTCTTATGTAACAGATCCCTTCAGTCTGGACAAGGTTTTGTGCTGCTGCCCCAGCAAGTAATAGGCAGCAGTGAATGCTACTTTCCACCAAGAAAGGGAGTGAAAATCCAGCTCCCTTTAATGTCATTCTCATGGGTGTGTTTGCTTTTTGTGATCATGAAATGGTCCTGTTTTATACATATGCATGTCAGAATCAGGTAGGTAGTACTTTTATATGATGTTTGTGTGTGTGTGTAATATATACACACATCGTTAGAAGCAGCAAGTATATTAATAGCTGTAATACTGGTGAAAAGTATTAGCCGCTCAGTTGTGTCTGACTCTTTGTGATCCCGTGGACTGTAGCCCACCCTCTGTGCATCGGTTTCTCCAGGCAAGAATACTGGCGTGGGTTGCCATTTTTGGTACAGCAGCTGGTCAAGCAGTCATGTTTAAAAGCCATTCCTCATTTAATAAGGAGCTGAATTGAACTTTTTGCCTCAAAAGCTCAACAATCAGGTTTGCCAACAAATAAGAATGCTTAATTCTACATTTGTTGAAAAGGATGATTTTACTAGTTTTTACTAGTTTTCGAAAATTTCATTAATTTGGATTTTGAGAGACTGGCCATTCCCGGCTCATTGTAACGCCATTCTGTCAGCTCAGAAAGAGCATAGAGAACAATTTGCTGAGGTTTCTTCTCTTTCATAACTGGGTACATTCCTGCCATGCCCCGGCATTGTCTCTGGCTGCTGCAGGCTGTGTCAGGGCTGCCGACAATTGTGCCCCGTGACTGGGGCGTGTTGGTGGGGTCGCCTTCCTCCCCCTACTGCTCTTCGAGCAGCTTCCAGTGAGCTGAGGGCCTGACTGGTTCCGACAGCATGGAGTGGGGACTTCGCTGGGCCCTGCAACCCCATTGGTGACACAAGGCCCACCATCACCCTGCAGGCCATTCTCACCCATCACCCTGCTTCTCAGAGAGGAGCCAGGACGCAGGCCCCATGTGGCCTCAGAACAGGCCCTTCTTGTTTTATTCATGTGGATGCACCCTCTTGCTGTCACTGCTGTGATGGTGGTGACAGTGAGATGGGGACCCGAGGAGAGCGAGGCCTGTCATCCCTGTCTGTGCACTAAGCTGCGTGACCAGGATACTCCCATGGGTGGCACATTTTGGGGGAGAGGAGGAGGTGAGCTGGGGAAAGCTGCCCTCCTTTCTGTCCCTTGTTTTGTTCTGATGTGGACTTTGAGCCTCTGGGGTGGGAGCTCATCCAGTGCTATGCTGTGTGCAGCACTGATATATTTCTGTTCTCAGCAAAACATTCTCTGATGATCAGCAGTTGCATTTATACTACAGGCTTTCTAGGTTTATCTGGAGCAGCATACCTTTGTGGTCCATCCCCTAGGAAGTGGCCAGGGTCTCGCTGGGCAGGTGGAGTCACCTTCATACCCTGCTGAGAGAAAGGGAGAACTGAGCTTGATATCTGCTCCACGAGAACATGGAAGTGTGACACTGAAAAAGCATACCAAGCATGGCAAATGTTGTTGTTCACTAAGTCATGTCTGACTGTTTGTGATCCCATGGACGGCAGCATGCCAGGCTTCCCTGTCCTTCACTATCTCCCAGATTTTGCTCACACTCATGTCCATTGTCACATCTAACCAACTTTTCCTCCTCGGTTGTCGTCCCCTTCTCCTGCCCTCAGTCTTTCCTAACATCAGGGTCTTTTCCAGTAGTTGGATCTTCATGTCAGGTGGCCAAAGCATTGGAGCTTCAGCTTCAGCATCAGTCAGTCCTTCCAGTGAATATTCAGGGTTGGTTTCCTTTAGGACTGACTGGTTTGATCTCCTTGCAGTCCGCGGGACTAGCAAACATTGCTTGCATCATAAGTGAACAGTCTTCCATGTTCTATGTCTCTAATTTGATTTATTAGATTCTTTGTCTCTAATTTGATTCATTAGATTCTTTAGCAGCTGAGCTACCAGGAAAGCCCAATTTGATTCATGAGAGGGGCCAACTCCCCACGCGGAGTAGTTTGCTCTCACACAGGATGGGTGGTGGCCGCCGGGCCTGGGAGCAGGACCTACCTGTTTGATCCTCCTCCAGGTGTTTCTAGCTTCTAAATTAGGTTTTAATATCAAATGATGTCTCCTTTGAATCTGGGAACCACTGATATCCGTGATTAATGTTTTAAGCCTGAAAGACGGAGAAAATGTCATGCACGTGTTTAGTATCATTGGCAAAAACACAGTGAGTTGGTCTGTTTGTAAAAGAAATTCCTTTGCCAAATAGACATGAAAAGAAAAGCTCAGAGCTGCTGGAAGTTCCTGGGCTTGGGGCCTTTCCCCTCCCCGCCAGGGCCCCCAGTGTGTGTGCCTGTGGCTTCATGGGCACCTGCTCTTGCACAGATTTCTTCCAGGCCCCACGCATCCTGTGAGGTCCATTTCAGTTTGACTCTGAGTGGCAGGAGTAACTTGGCTCAGGAACTGGGGGACTCAACTGCTTGTGGAGGGTGAGATACCCCTAGAACCTGACCCAAAGTACCCACTTTCTCCAGGGTCTGAAACATGTTTTGGTTACTCTATCCTTGAATTGTGCTTTGTTTGTTTTTTCTGTTCTAGTCTGTGCTTTCATCTTTGTTTTCTATTTTAAATCTGAATGTGAGTTCACAGTCCTTCATAATCATCTCTCTTTGAAATACAATAAAGTGTAAGTCTTAAAAAAAAAGAGGTAGAACTCTTGAGAAAGTTCAGAAAAAAAGATTTTGTCACATAATTGGACAGTGCAAGCACACTTATGCTCACAATATAAATGCGTCTCTAACCCTAGAACAGTCCAGAATTTGTAAGAGAAGTAACCAGCAGGGCTGAGGTGTTTCCGATGGAAAGTTAAGTGTTGTCCTGCGCCCTTCAGCTGCAGCCTCCTGGGCCCCCTGTGGTCACCATTGTGGTCCTCTCAGCCCCTGGCCTTCCTCCCCACATTGGTGCTACTGTGTGTTCAGATCTGCCCTCCTTCAAAAGACCTCAGAAATAGAGAAGCATTTCTGAGGCATTGCATTCAAAGAAGCGGTGTAAGAGCACAATCGTCTATTAACCGATTTGGTTCACATTTCTCACGTCTTAGAGCATGAAGTCTACTTCTGGGCTTTTCACACCGTGGGTACCTGATGTATGATTGGTGTTGGATAGGAACCCACCTCAGACCTTGCTGACTTGTCTCTTTTTCTCCTCGGTTCTCCCCAGGGTCTGCCCCGGGCTGGTGGTCAGCTTGGGGGGGCAGTGCTCCTGTGGACCTGGGCTGGGTGTCCAGGATGCCTCTTGAGTGCCCGCTGGGCAGCTCTCTCTGGGCTGTGCCCCCTCTTGAGTGGCACGCTTCCTCCCAGGGCAGGTGCCCCAGAGATAGAAGCTGCCAGGCTTCTTCAGAATTCAGCCTCAGAGGTCATAGGGCTCCGCCTCACTGCCTTCAGGGGGTGGGGGTATCCCTGTGGGAAGAACGTGGGGGTCATGTTGGTGTCACCCTTGGAGATTGGCCACCACAGCCAGAAAACCAGCGGCAGACGATTCCCTATTTTACAGTGCTCCCTACAGTCATTACAATCTGCTCATTTTACTGTTACTCTCACAGGACTGGAAGTTCCATCTCTCTCTGACTCCATTTCCTGCTTTGCGTTCTTTTTCAGAACTGTCAGGGAAATAGCCCCAGAGCTGGTTAAACTGAGCCTGGAGTTGTAGCTGGATGCTTCAGTTAGTAGCTCTGAGTGAGGGCAGTGTCCTCTTTGTAGGAGCCACTTTCCTTTCCTTCGTCAAGTGAAGACACTGAGCAGGATTCAGTGGGACCCGCTGGGCACGACCCCACCCTGCCCCTGGAGCTAGCCCTCAGGTGGTTGGAGAACCACAGCTGTGGGGTGGGGACCTGCCGTGCTGCCCTGAGGTCCCCTGTGACCTGGGGCAGGTGATCACACTCGCTTGGCCCTGATTTCCTCCCTTTGTTGTGTTAATTTCCCCATCCTTCCTTGTCCTCTTCCTTGCCCTCAGTGTAAAGTGATCCATTCTGATCCGCAGGCAGGTGTGGATGACCAGTTTCTGGTGGGAGCGGGCTCTGGGAGGACAGGCTTTTGCTCAGAAGAAGGGTCCCCTTCCTCATGTCCTGAGGGGACAGTCTCGGCTGGGAGTTGATAAGGGCACCTTATGTAAAATCTGGAGGGCAAGCCTTTCCCTTGTAGGTCAGCATTCCGCCGCCAGCTAGGAGGGCTAATCAGCAGCAGCATTTTCTGTTCTCATTCCAGAGAGTTTCCCGGGGGCTTGATAAATCTAGCAGCCTGTTTACAGGAACATGGTTATTTAACAAACTCGTCTCCAAACTTGAGTCTGTTTTCACCCCCATCTCACCCAGCCTGCCCCTTGCGTGAGACCATTACTGTCTACTCGTGCTGCTCTGTTTATTACTGTAACATGGTTTTGTACCCTCAATATAAAAGTTGCTTTACACACCAGTCATGTTTAATTCATTAGAGAACTGTTATAAAGTTCTTACTTTTTAGCCTTTCCCCGGTGTTTCAGTCCTGACTCTCATCTGCCCACTGGTATTTCTAGCTAGCTAGTTTAATTTGCCTTATTGACACGTTCACTCACCCATTTGTTCATTTATTCAACAAATGTTACTTTGTATGCCTGGTGTGGGCTGTGTAATATTAGATAGGAAGGATGGGACGCTGGAGACTGGTGAGCTGTCTGCCCAGGGTGCCTGGGGCTGTCAGGGAGGGCACCGAGCAGTGTCTGCGATCATGGGGCTGAACCTGAGTGCAGGGCATCACCGGGGGACGGTACTGCAGCTGCTGCACCCTTGGCCCTAGAACAGCTCTCGGAGCGGGGAGTGTATGTGTAGGGCAGATTCTTTGTGGTCCAGGCATGCTGAGATAGATGTTCTCTACATTTGGGTAAACATCGCCACAGCCCCCAGAAACACTGCATCTAATGTGTACGCCCTTCCGTGGTGTCTCTCTGCTTCATTCCAGGCTCTCTCCATTATTTTGCAGTGTGAAGGGTAAAATGAACAGTGTCTCATTATTTGTTTTATCTCTTTAAATATGTGTGAAGTCAAACATCTTCTGATTTTTGTTTTGAGATGTGTATTTCACTTCCCGTGAATTTTCTGATACCTTCCCCATTATTCTGTTGCTTTATTTATTCTTTTGTCCATATGAGTACTTTCTAAAATAAGGAAGTTACCCTTTGTGTCTTGTCACTAATGTCTTCCCTATTTGTTGTTTGGTTCTAAGGTTATGTCCCGCCCAAAAAGAGACTGTTCTTCTGGCCTTGAGATGATGCACATCCTCACTGTTCTCCCAGGCTTCCTCTTATGGCTTCATGTTTGCATCATTAGAACCTTTGATTTGTCTAAGATTAATTGTGGTGTAAAGCACGAGGGAGTCTGGCTTTGTTTTTTCCAGATAGCTCCCTGGTTACATTTAAACACGTTGATTGAGTGACCTTTTATTTATTTATTTGACTACATGGGTGTGTGGGTTGACCAGGGATCAAACCCACCTGCATTGGGAGTGAGAGTCTTAGCCACTGTACTACCATGGAAGTCCTGAGTGATCTCTTTTCTTGAAATCCTGTATTTATAATGATATGCCCTTATCATGGGCTTCCCTGGTGGCTCCGCAGTAAAGAATCTGCCTGTAGTGCAGGAGCCGCAGGAGACACAGGTTTGACCTCTGGGTCAGGAAGATCCCCTAGAGAAGGAAATGGCAACCCACTCCAGTATTCTTGCCTGGAGAATCCCCTGGACAGAGGAGTCTGGCAGGCTACAGTCCATGAGGTTGCCAAGAGTTGGACACAACTGAAGCAACTTAGCATGCATGCATGCACCTTTATCGTAAATTAAATTCTCTTATATATTTTAATCCTTTTTGTGATCCAGTCATCTGTCTTGTTTATTTCAACTCCAAACTGTATGGATATTGAAGCTTCATAATGTATTTTATTATCTGCTAGAACTAGTTCCTACTTACTACTTTTTTTTCCAAAATTTTGTTTTCCCATTGTGAAAACTTTTCTTTTTGCAAAGTTTGTTAGCAGTAGCAAAATCTTTCTCTTAGGTCCTCAGAACCAGTCTATAAAGGAAGTTTGAAAAAATAGAATTTGGGCTGTTTTCCTTATTAGAGGATTAGTTTTTTCAACGAATCCTGGGGAAGCTACTGTCTGTTGATGCCAGACTCGATGGCTGTTAGATTCTCTCGATTTTCTTCCCCTCTTTCCTTCTCTCCTTCAGTGTTTATAGCATGATGCTCTGTGCGAACACTGAACTTGGTGGGAGACACAGAGGAGCACCAGCTTGTTTTGCTCAGGGCGCCCTTGGGAGCTGGGCCTCGTCCTCTGGACTAGGCACACATGGGGCCTGGTCTCAGAGCTCATGTAAACTCCAGACACCAGGAAAGGCAAAGAAGGGAGTGAAGCCTCCCCTCAACCATTCCTACATCCTGTCGTGAGCCTCTGTACAGCCCCGAGGCTGGGCTAGCGGCCTTATGACCGACCAATGGTTCTTAGAACTGACCGCTGATGCTGAATGCCTAGAAAATCACAGAGAAGCAGCTAGGAGCTGGCACTCTAAATTCTACTAATTCTACTTGGAAATGTTTTCAAAACACACACTTTACACACTGAGACAGTCTCAAGGGAGTACACACCCTCTCCTTCTCCTGTGGGAGGAGTGGAGGGCCGCGTTCTGAACTCACTGCGGGAGGGAAGGAAGTGCTGTTCTCCTGCCCAAGCGCGTGGGCTGAGCAGGTGTGGAGGCAGGCAGGCCCTTTCCCCAGGGACCATGCTTGGACATCCAACAAGTGCCTTTATAGTTTTGCCCTGTCCCCTTTTGTGATGGTTGGTATGTAGGTCATTCATTTTTTCAGTTGATTTCTTGTTCATTGTTGCCCTTGGCTTTTGCACTTAAAGACCAGGTTCTACTATGGGCCACAGACAGCCAGTGAGACTGATCTGGGTGTTACTCAGCTTAGATGGCAGAGGTTTCTTTGTGTCCAGGACAGCTTTGGTGCCCATCAGGAATCACTCGTTCCACTTGATACGGTTGATGTGGTACATGATTGATTTTGTGTGCGTGTGTGTTCAGTTGCTTTAGGCATGTCTGACTCTTTTCGACCGCATGGACTGTAGCCTGCCAGACTCCTCTCCTCTGTCAATGGGATTCGCCAAGCAAGAATACTGAAGTGGGTTGCCATTTCAGACTCCAGAGGATCTGCCTGACCCAGGGATCAAACCCACATCTCCTGAATCTCCTGCATTTCAGGTGGATTCTTTACTGATGAGCCACGGAAAGCCCCACAGGATTGATCTTAAGTGTTCTGAATAAATATCTTGAGTCTAGTTTGGTTAGTCTTTTGGGAAGGTCTCAGGGAGCACAGACACACAGGCAGCTCTGTGTCCCCACACAGATAGGACAGGACCCTAGTGACTCGTCCTCCTCCTCCTCCCTCCTTCCCCCTCTTCCTCTCCTTCCTTGCGAGGCTGGGAGCTCCTGATGCTGGTCCCCTGAGGTCTCGTGCCCCCAGCCCATGGCCTCCGAGGCTGGCTCAGCTGAGGGCGGCCACCGGACCTCTCCTCCTGACGGCTCACTTCCAACCAGAGGCATCTGTGTTTACTGAACCTGCCTTTCCCCTCCATCAGTTTGTTGCTGTGAAGGACACGCTATAGTCTTCAGTGGATCCAAAGCACTGGAATGCTTTCCAAACATTCCAGACTATTTTCTGATCTGACATTTGACTTCTATGAAAGCAGCCTGTTTTTTTTTTTTTTTTTTTTTTTGTCCTGCAGAAAACATACGCTAAGGGCAGCTTTTGTAACATAGTAAATAAGATCCCACACGAATTCCACATAGCCTGCTGTGCGGGGAGTTCACATAATAAGGTGAAGAATGCTGCTCATTTGTGTTCCCACTGGCCTGGACCTTTCACCCTCTCCCCCCGCATCTGTCGAAGCCGTGTTGCAGCACACAAATGATGTACTTAAACGTACTGATGGAAAAATGGATGGTTTCTCTTTATAAACAACCAGAACCATTATGACAACTACCCTGTACGTCTCAGTGAGGGTGAAGATGGCCTCTAAAGATAGTCAGTGACTTAAGCTAATGCTCCATTTGTGAGGGAAAATGTGTTGAAATTCAGGTTGGTGTTACAGAAGGGGCAGGGAGGGAGGGGGCAAAACTGGGGTATATGGGAGAAAGTCATGCCAGACATGCAGGCAGATTCCACAGAGTAGAGGTAACAGAGAATTAATATACTGCTGTTTTTGAAAAGGAGAAGATGTCACATCACCTAAAGGAAAAGAAAAAATACTTAAAGCTATGTTTACATCAAGTTTATGTCGGCTCTGTGTTTCCTTTCTTCTGAGGGCCTGTGACAGAAGAATGCTTCTGCAGTTGTTATCTGCAGGTTTGTTTCTGTGTCACTAACAGCCAAGGGCAGGGACTTCTCTCAGTGGAGACCATGTGTCTCCCACTCGGCAGAGCCTGGTCATGAGACTAGATCCCTGTATGTGTGTGTACGCTCAGTGGTGTCTGACTCTGTGCAACCCCATGGATTGCAGCCCGCTGTGCTCCCCTGTCAATGGGATTTCCTAGGTAAGAATACTGGAGTGGGTTTCCATTGCCTCCTCCAGGGGATCGTCCTGACCCAGGGATCAAACCTGTGTCTCCTGCATTGGCAGGTGGGTTTTTACCACCGGGCTACATGGGAAGGCCCCCTTCAACAAGCTGCTTCTGTCTTTTTAGCTTCCCTGTTTGTCTCTCTTGTCTGCTCCCTCACTCCTCTTCTACATTCTCCAGCAGCTGTTAAGGCTCTGGAGGGCCAGATCTACCCATTGTCTGGTGTTGGTGATGGTGCCTGGCTCAGGCCTCATGTGAGGGGCTGCCGGGTGTGTATACATCTTCTCTAGCACCCGTCACTGACAGATGCAAACTGGTCTTCCTCTAGGTGTACACCATGTCTGTGTACCTTCATTCATTCATTCTTTTGTCAATTATCTATTACAATACTTTTTACAAATACAGATGTACTGCTAAAGATGATCATATTATGACAGGCCCCCAGTTCTTATGGATATTGCAAGTTTCTTTCCATGTTACAGTCACCCTGAAGCTGAGGGAAGCCACGGCCCACTCTGTGGGGAGAGGTGTGTGGTGAGGTTGCACCAGACCCGGCAGAGTAGAGTCTTCAACAGGATGGAGCATACTGAGAGGCAGAGCTCAGGCTGACATGCACAGCTTGTCCGCTTCATCCCACGGGCACTGGAGCTGTACACAGGTGCTCTCGGTTAGCATTTTACCATTTGCTGCTGTCAGTAGCTGCAGAAAGAGTGATTCTTACCCTGTCAGGGGGATTGGTGTTGTCTTGTGTAGCTAAAACCAGGAACAACTATCTGATCTTGCCCTCTAATAGTTTCCTGGTCCTGTTACATCTTGCTCATCCTGTTAAACTCAATTGCAGATTCTAGCTCAAGTGAATTAGGAAGATCCTGGCTCATGTGAGCTCTCATGGTTTCCTGAATGTTCACATCGGACCTGGAAGGGCCAGGCCCTCTTATATCTCTTGGAGGAGGAGGAAAAAAGGCTTAAATTAAATTTAAGTCTTCTAAATTTAGTTAATGTTTGCTTCTTATCATAGAGCTTTTGTTTCAATTTTAGAGAAGAGATTTACAAGCAAAATACAGGTGTTTGTAAAGCAAAATGTTGAAAGGAATGGTAAGTAGCAGACGTGTTTACCACTCAGTGCCCAGTAAGACAAAGAAAAAGGAAGCCAGATGTAAACAGGAGAGAAAATGCCTACGTGGCCAGCGGATAAGCGCAGTGGAGATGGCGATGGTGGAGCAGTACTCACTCCAGCTGGAGCTTTAGCCCCTCGGTCCTGGAGGCCTCAGGGTCTGATGCTAGGTTGCTTGTCTTTTGTGTCCCTGATTTGGGTGAGAGCTCTGTGGACTTGAACTTGACACAGAGACTTCCAGGCAACTGGAGCGGAAAAGAACTTGCAGATAACTCTCCTGACAGTGGGTGTCCCATGCAGTTCTCAGTAGTGACCACAGCCTGAGGCTGGGACCTCACTAAACTCACGACTTACCACCTAAGCCGGGTACAGTCCCTCCCTTCAAGGAGCTCACGCTCTGAAAGATCTAAAAGAAGGAAGCGATGCGCAGATTTCAGAAGAGAACATCTCATCTTGAGAGAGAAATCTTTGGAGAGATACGAATTGAAGACAAAGGAAGTGAACACTGTATTGCTGACCAACCCCTTGAATTTCCAGGCAGCCTTGGAAAAGCTGAAGCCTGTAGTTTAAAAGAGCCTGTGCTGCTCAGGAAATGACAGGTAGGAACTTTCCGGAGCTTTCTGTCATAAACCTTCAGCAGGAAAATAGAAGCCACAGTTGACTCGCCATCTTGAAGGAATGGCCGTGTAGGCTGGGAGCCAGCATTGCAAACTGTTGCTAGCAGCAGGTTCAGCAAAGGTTTTGTCGTCCTCTTGGGAGCAGGCAGTAGGTAGGAGGGTGGGTGGGACACACCTAGGTCCCGAGGCCAGCCTTGCTCTGCCATTCTCCACCCCCAGAGGACTGGCAGCAGCTGCTTCTCACTTTCCCCGGAGCCGCCTCAGCTTGTTTCACTCTAGATTAGACCCAGGTGGTGAACTGAAAGGCTCTCAGGGCCTGACCAGCTGCATCCTTGATTCTCCTGCCAGGCAGGCCTGAGGAGGGAGTGCTGGCTTCAAGTGCCCCAGGGAGGGCTTCTCCTTACCCCTAACCCCCACAGGCATTGGAGGTCAAGATGTGTTAAAGGCGCCAAACAACACTTCTCTGCCAGCTGCATCAGAAAACTGGGTGTGGGCTGAGGACTCTGCACTGGACTCCTGTCAGGAGCTGTTCCGGGGCCTCCTGTTGTCTAGGACCCGCCACCCCTGTCACCAGCCGCTGATTCCTGATCTGTTCTGCTAGAGCCTCTTCCCTGTGGACACCCAGTGCTCCAAGCTGCCCGGGCTTCCTCCTCCTCTGCTCTCGCTCCCTGTCCTATTGGTCCCGGTTTACGGCCACACTTCTCAGGTGACTGTGTATGTGTGCCGTGACAGCCCAGTCCAGGGGTTTCCTGAGTGAATTTTTTTCTGCTGGAATGACCCTCACTGCATGGTGCATCTTAGCTTATATCACCAGTTAACTCAGTCTCTTTGTTGCCATCCCATGCCACTCTGCCTGTTTCTGTGCTTATTCCTTATTCATTGTATTTATATTCCAACACGGCAATGTTTGTGAAATTCTGAACAGTGGGAACTAGGTTCTCTTTCTTCCTGTAACTTCCTTTATTCCAAATACAGAGCAGTTTTACCTCAGTGTCTCTGCGCCTAAAATTTCTCATCTATGAAATGGAGGTACTGGAGGTGTCTACCACCACCAGAATTTGGTGGTTCTTGACTGGAGCTACCCATCAAGGTCACCTGGAGTCCCATGTGTGTGCTGGACAACACATGGACACTCCACATAGAGTCGTGAAGTGGGGCCCTTGTTTTGCTTCAGACGCTAAAATTGACTCAGAGTGGATCACAGACCTAAATCATGAGAACCCATGGCTAAACCTTTCTAACATTGGAACAAGCAGTGGCTTCTTAGATACGACAACAAAATCACAAGTGACCAAAGAAAAAACAGATGTGTTAGATCTCATCAGTGTTATCAACATCTGTGCTTCAGAGGACACCATTAGTAAAGTGAAAAAACAACTCACAAAATGGGAGGAAATACGTGCATGTCACACATCTCCTAAGGGCCTAGTGTCCAGAAAGTATAAAGGACTCTTACAAGTCAGCTATGAAGAAGCAATGACAGAAGACTTGAATAAACAGTTCTCCAAGGAAAGTATTCAAATGGTCAATAAGCATGTGATGCTCAGCATCACTGGTTGTCAGGGAAACACAAATCAATATCACATTAGATGCCACTTCACACCACTAGGTTGGCTATAATCAAGATAAACACTCACAAATGTTGACTAGAAAGTGGAGAAATTGGAGCCCCTGTGGATGCTGGTATGAATGTAAAACAGTGCAACTGCTAAGTAAAAAAGTTTACAGTTCCTAAAAATGTTAATATAGATCACATAGCATAGTTACCATTTTTTTGTTGTTGTTGTTCAGTTGCTGAGTTGTGCCTGAAAATTGTCACTAAGTCATGGCAAGAATACCGAAGTGATTTGCCATTCCCTCCTACAGTAGACCACATTTTGTCAGAACATTACTGTGACCCGTCTTTCTTGGGTAGCTATTCATGGCATGGCTCATAGCTTCCCTAAATTACGTAAGTCCCTTTACCACAACAAGACTGTGATCCATGAAGGGGATAATCACCATGTGACCCAACAACCTGTCTCTTGAGAAACCTGTATGCAGGTCAGGAAGCAAGTTAGAACTGGACATGGAACAACAGACTGGTTCCAAATAGGAAAAGGAGTACATCAAGGCTGTATATTGTCACCTGCTTATTTAACTTATATGCAGAGTACATCATGAGAAATGCTGGGCTGGAGGAAGCACAAGCTGGAATCAAGATTGCCAGGAGAAATATCAATAACCTCAGATATGCAGATGACACCACCCTTATGGCAGAAAGTGAAGAGGAACTAAGAAGCCTCTTGATGAAAGTGAAAGAGGAGAGTGAAAAAGTTGGCTTAAAGTTCAACATTCAGAAAACTAAGATCATGGCATCTGGTCCCATCACTTCATGGGAAATAGATGGGGAAATAGTGGAAACAGTACCAGACTATTTTTTTGGGCTCCGAAATCACTGCAGATGGTGATTGCAGCCATGAAATTAGAAGACACTTACTCCTTGGAAGCAAAGTTATGACTAAACTGGATAGCATATTAAAAATCAGAGATAATACTTTGCCAACCAAGGTCCATCTAGTCAAGGCTACGGTTTTTCCAGTAGTCATGTATGGATGTGAGAGTTGAATGGTGAAGAAAGCTGAGTGCCAAAGAAGTGATGCTTTTGAACTATGGTATTGGAGAAGACTCTTGAGAGTCCCTTGGACTGCAAGGAGATCCAACCAGTCCATCCTCGGGGAGATCAGTCCTGGGTGTTCATTGGAAGGACTTACGTTGAAGGTGAAACTCCAGTATTTGGCTACCTCATGCAAAAAGTTGACTGATCGGAAAAGACCTGATGCTGGGAAGGATTGAGGGCAGGAGGAGAAGGGAATGACAGAGGATGAGATGGCTGGATGGCATCACCGACTTGATGGACATGAGTTTGAGTAAATTCTGGGAGTTAATGATGGACAGGGAGGCCTGGCGTGCTGCAGTTCATGGGGTCGCAAAGAGTCGGACACAACTGAGCGACTGAACTGAACTGAAGAGGATGTACATAAGAGAGCTGAAAATATACATTCACTCAAAAACTTGTACATAAACATATCTAGCAACTTTATTTCATAATAACCCTGATGTCCATCAGTTGATATATGGGTAAACAGACTATGGTATATCCATATGATAGAATATTATTCAGACATGAAAATAAATGGAATACTGACACCTGCTACAACATGGGTGAACCTTGAAAACATTGTGTGTGAGAGAAAGAAGCCAGTCACAAAAGGCCACATATTCTATCCTTCCATACATATGAAATACTCAAGAGTAGGCAAATTCACAGAGGCAGAAAATAGATTAGTAGTTGCCAGGGACTGGAAGGTTGGAAGGAGAGCAGAGTAGGGTGTGACGATTACTTGGAACACCGTCCTTAATGGGATCCTGAAAATGTTCAGAAATTAGATACTGGTGATAGTTGCACTTCTTTGTGAATATACTAAAAATCACTGAGTTTGTACACTTGAAAACGATGTCTTTGTATGTGAATTATACAAATGTCAAGAAAGCTGTTTTGTTTAATCCCTGTGAGAGCTTTTCTAAAGTACAAATAGCATCTTCTGTTCTCATGTCCTGGTTCAGCTTCAGCAGGACCGAAATGTGTGTAGGGCTCCACCTGCAAGACTCATAGTAAACAACAGTCCTGTGTGCAGTGCACACACTTGGGTTACCCTACAGCAAGTGTGGCATGTTCTCTAAGTAGGTGAGTATAGCTGTACAAGTCTGACAGTGCCCTGGATGACCTTAGGACGAGTGGAAAGCAGAGCCTGTGATTCCAGCCTGCTGTCCGGATCCAGGCAACAGGGACAGGAGGAGAGGAGGGCAGTGAACTGAGGGTACGAAGGACTCTCGGGAAGACAGAGGCCAGAGAGTGGGATGTGATCCCCTAGGGGAGGGGCACAGTCCCCAGGAGAGGGATGCAGGCCCCAGGGCAGGGACGTGGTGTGGACAGCAGGTGTGAGGTCATCGTCTCCTTGACAGTGGTGTGGAGGCAGGGCAGAGACAGAGGGTGTGTCTTTGGGACACACGTGCTGTGGTTTCATTCGGGTGGTGGCCAGCATATCTTTGAAGATGTCCTGCAATCAGTTTTTTTCCCCAAGATATTTTCAAGTTATAAAATCATTGTAGCAAAGGGACGTGCACTCAGTATTTTGTTATTACGTATATGGAAAAGAATCTGGAAAAGAATAGATAGATATGTTACATGTATATACATGTATACATGTGCATATGTGTGTGTGTGTATATATATATATTTACATATATATATATGAAATTAAAAGATGCTCCTTGGAAGAAGAGCTATGACAAACCTAGACAGTATATTAAAAAATACAGACATCACTTTGCTGACCAAGGTACATATAGTCAAAGCTATGGTTTTTCCAGTAGTCATGTATGGATGTGAGACTTGGACCATAAACAAGGCTGAGCATCAAAGAACTGGTGCCTTCTCCAAACTGTGGTGTTGGAGAAGATTCTTGAGAGTCCCTTGGAATACAAGGAGATCAAACCGGTCGATCCTAAAGGAAATCAACCCTGAATACTCATTGCAAGGACCGATGCTGAAGCTTCAATCCTTTGGCCACCTGATGTGAAAAGCTGACTCAGTGGAAAAGGCCTTGATGCTGGGAAAGATTGAGGGCAAGAGGAGAAGGGGATGACATAGGATGAGATGGTTGGATAGCATCATCAACTCAATGGACATGAGTTTGAGCAAACTGTAGAAGATAGTGAAGGACAGGGAAGCTTACTGTGCTGCAGTCCATGGAGTCTCCAAGACTTGGACACGTCTGACTGAACAACAAAAATATACACACACACACATAACTGAGTTACTTTGGTGTACACTGGAAACTAACTCAACTATACTTCATTTTAAAAAGTCATGAAATGATTGAGCACAGATGTAAAAATAAAAACCAACCAAAAGTTAATTTCCACCATACAGAGAAATGCACGGCACAAAAAAGTTTGCTTTCTAAATAAGATGGTCCTGTAAATAAAGACAGACCCACGGACAAGACCATCCAGCAGCAAGCTGGCATGCTTTCAGGTGTGATGTTAGAGCTGACTTCCTGGTTGGACTTCAAGAAGATGACACTGTTAATGTTAAAATTGGAATCTTAATACAGAAACAGTGGGCAAAAAACCAAAGGTGTAAACACTTAGAAGATTTAAAAACAAATGATTTTTCTGGTAGTCCAGTGGCTGAGATTCCAGTCTCCCGTTGCAGAGGGTCCAGGTTTGATCCTTGGTCAGGGAACTAGACACCACATGCCATAACTAAGAGTTCACATGCCACAGTTAAAGATCCTGTGTCCTGGAACTAAGAATCAGCACAGCCAAAAAAAAAAGAAGAAGAAATAAAGCCACTGTTTTAATAATAGAACACTTTCTAATAGTAATAATCTTAGAAATGAGGCAACGTTTGTTTCGAGACACTAGCTGAAAATACAGCCTTGTTTATTTAAGAGTACCCAGTGTGGGCACTTTCCTGGTAGTCAAGTGGTTAAGACTCTGTGCTTCCACTGCTTGGGGTGCTTGGAGATGTGAGTTTGATCCCTGGGTGGAAGTTAAGATCCCACAGGCTTTTTGGTGTGACCAAAGGAAAAACAAACCAAACAAAAAAAAAAAACCAGTCCCAGTTATCTCTAGCTGCCAAAGGCAGGCTGTATGTTGGCTGGAGGCCCTGGAGCAGGGCCCTTGAACGCCATCCTCTATCTTTCATTCTGTTTGGCTGCAGAAAGGCCTCCTCTGCTTTTCTTGTCCATGTGGCAGAAAAACACGACCAGGGCCCAAGGGTGGGTCCATGTGTGAAGGAGACAGACCTGCAGGTGTCAGCTGCTCTGGCCTTTTAAAAACTTTAGTTGTAACCACTTCTTTTCAGTCCAACAGTAACCATTCAGGAAGTCTCTTGTGTCCTAAAAGTTTGTAAATTTTATTAACTTAAGTTCATCCATCCTTTAAAATTTCTTTAATCCATGTCATGCTTAGAAGGGTGACCTCTCCCAGTGAAAGATTGTTGAAATATTCTTCTGTTCTTTTTATTTAAAAATTTTTTCTCCCACATTTATTTCATGATGTGGTTTAAGATAAAAATACAACTTCATAATACCAGAATGATTCCTTCACTCCGAAAGAACTTCATGGTGATTAACAGTCATCCCAAGTTACCTTCTCTTGAGCCTCTGTCATCACTGGTCTATGGATTTGCCTCTTCCCAACATTTCATACAGATGAGATAATGCAATATGTGGCCTTTTGTGTCAGACTTCTTTCATTTAACATGATGTCGTCAAGGCTTATAAGTGTGGTAGCCACACTTCGCTCCTTCTTAGGACTGAGCAATACTCTGTTGTGTGAACAGACCACAGTTTGTTCAGTCATCAGTTGGTGGATGTTTGTGCTGTTTCTGCTCTTCGGTTATTGTGACATAATGCTGCTCTAACTGTTTACAAGTTTTTATCAAGGTGTATATTTTCAATTCTCTTGGGTGTGGAATTGCTGGTAAGTCTGTATTTAACATTTTGAGGAACTGCTAGACCATTCTGTAAAGCAGCTGAGCCATTTTACATCCCCATCAGTGATACATTGAAGTTCAGCTTCTCTGTGTCCTCCTGCTCTTGTTTTTATTGGTCTTTTTGATTATAGCCATCCTGGTGGTTGTGAAGGAGTGTCTCATCATGATTTTCATTTTCATTTTCCTAATGACTGTAGTCCACCAGGTTCCTCTGTCCGTGGGATTCTCCAGGCAAGAATACTGGAGTGAGTTGCCATTTCATTTTCCAGGGGATCTTCACGACCTAGGGATCACTTGTGTCTGACTATATCTCCTACACTGGAAGGCAAATTCTTTGCTGCTGAGCCACCCAGGAAGCCTCCTCTTTCTGGCTTGTTTAATTTGTCTTCAGTTCCTGTGTAGTTCATTGTCACATACAATATGATACAAGGCTAGGAATCCTTCGCCATCCCCACCCTACCCCACCTGGGTGCCATCCTTCATCCTTATAAAGCTTACTGATTTGATACTCTTTTTCCTGTTGCTGGCTTTACCATAGATTAATTCTCTTATATAACAGGATTTATTTTCTCTGTTATCTGTTCTGCTCCATTTAGCTTCTCCTTATGTTTTATTAGTTATACCTTTATATCATGTCTAGTATCCAGCAGGTCTTTTTACCATCATATCTGTCAGTTTACCTCATAAATCTTTTTTATCACTAGATTTATACATCATTTGTACTTTGGGATCATTTACATTCCTTTGAAAAATATATTTGGGATATTTTTTCTCATTGTGTCAAACAAGTTTGAGACTAACTTCCTTCTTACAGTGTTTAGTCTTTCGCTTAGCAGCTGGGCATGTCCCACTTCTTGACTTAAATAAATAAACAAGTATAAATAATAATTAAGAAAGTAGTAATGAACTGTTTTCTTTGTTTTCATATAGGTCCATGAACAGTTGGCTAAAGTTACTCCTTGATACCGTATTTCATATTTTCACACTTTTGTGAGCTAGAGCCCTAAAGTATTCTTTTTTAAAAAAATATTTATTTTTGGCTGTGCTGGGTCTTTGTGCTGTGCAGCCTTTTCTGTGGTTGCAGTGGGCAGGGGTTATTCTCTAGTTGTAGTGTGTGGTCTTCTGACTGAGGTGGCTTCTCTTGTTGCAAAGCACGGGCCCTAGGTGCTCGAGTTTCAGTAGTTGCAGTGCATGGGCTCAGTAGTTGTGACTTCCAGACTCTAGGGCACAGGCTTAGTACTTGCTGCGCACAGGCTTAGTTGCTCCAAGGATGTAGTGTCTTCCCAGACTAGTGATCAAACCCGTGTTTCTTTTATTGGCAGGATAATTCTTTACCACCGAGGAAACCACCCTATGGTATCCTTGAGACCTATTTTATCCTGAGTTTGAAAGATAGTGGTTTTCATGTTTTCTTCTGATTGGCAGGTATGTGGATTATATTCCTGCTGAAGGGAGACTGCTCTAACAAGTTAGCGCACAGTCCTGGAGGCTGAAAGTCCAGAATCTGGCAGGGCCACACTCCCTGCAGGAGGCCAGGAGAGACTGACCCTTGTCCCTTCCGGTCTGGGTGGTTGCCTGGTGTTCCTGGGCAGTGCTGGGCGTGCCACGCTGGTGGCCTCTGCCCTCCAGCCTCTGCTGGGCTTTACACCTTTCTCCCTGTTTCCCTCACACCTCCTCTGCCTCCCTTGTGAAAGGAAGGACACTTACTGGATTTATAGCCTCCTATCTCAGAATCCTTATCTGTAAAGACCCATTTTTGCAAACAAGGTCACATTTTTCAGCTCCTGCGGATCAGGGTGTGGACTTGTGTCATGGGCCACCATCCACCCTACTGTGGATGCCACCCCCCAGTTGCTAGCACAGAGGCTGTCTGTCTTGTTTATAGCTTTTTGGTGCTTCTATCTTTTTTGCATCTGTGTCAGTGTAGTAGAGTCTGGAGACCCTTCCTCCCATGGACCTCAGTTCCTGGCAAGAACACAGAAGAATGAGATCTTGTCTGTTGCAAGAAAGCTTATTAACAATAAGGAAAGAAAGAACAGGTCTCAAAGAGATGAACGCGACTGGGCACACAGAAAGGCAGAACAGACAGGGCACCTCAAGGGAGAGGTGGGCCATGCCAGGGGAGGCAGTGGCCCCAGAAGGCTGCATTACAGAGTTTTTAAGGCAAGGCTATTTGCATAATCCAGGGGAGTTGTTGATTGACAGCTCCAGGTTATATAACAAGATTCTCTATCCTGTTTTTCTCGTAATTCAGTCTACTCTAATTAGATGTATGTATTTATGGAATATTTATGAGCAGCTAATGAGTCCAGTGACCACCAAAGGTTACTTCAGTATAAAACGTGTTCCAGAGTAGGGACAGTCCCGCCAGTAGACAGAGGATGAGTTGATTGGATGGCATCACTGACTCAATGGACATGAGTGTGAGTACTCTGGGAGATGGTGAAGGACATGGCATGCTGTAGTCCAAGGGGTCACAAAGAGTTGGACATGACTAAGCAACTGACCAACAACAAGGCAGTAAGGGTGTTTTTTTGGCCCCTAATTTTTGGAGGAGTGGTGGGTGTATCGTGGGCGGGACTGATAAACTGTTTGGTGGGATTAGGTGGCTAATGGTTGGTTAGCCAAAGGGGCCACCTCTTGTTGCTCACCTAACTTCCTGCACATGGTAAATACATATTTGGTAAATACATATTTTTTTCCAAGTAATTACGTGATTTCTTCTGAAAATGTTATGGCACAAGAATGGACTGACTGATCATGTCTCCATGTATTATTAGAGGGGAGGTACTGAGATGTGTCCAGTTCCTTCTCCCTGCTTCGTGGGAACCTGGTGGTGATGTGGAGAAGGTGCTGTGACCACCTGCTGGAGATGCACATGCATGGTTGCTCCCTCCATGAGGGAGCCTCTCGTGAAAAAACCACCAAAAAACCACCGTCGCCTTGGTATTGTTATCGTGGCAGAACAGCATTCATCGCAAAAGTCAGTCAACAAAGGATATGTATTTCTAGGTTTTGATGTAAGGAAATTCACTGTCATGATCCGGAAAACAAGAACATTTAGTAACCTTGTCTGATTACATTTTACTGAGCTTTGAATTTATTTTTAGAATGTACTTGTATTTATTTTAGTTTTGATATGTTGATAAATAACGACAGAGTATCCGTTCCTCTTATTCAGTTTTTATAGCATAGCCATTGTGTTGAATATGAAGTTTGTAGAAAAAAATGGAGCCACTTTGATATGAATATTTCTGTTTATCTAGCCTTTTATATTTTTAATTAAAATTTTATTCAGATAATTGTAATTTCATATGCAGTTATAAAAATTAAGACAGAGAAGTCCCTTGAATACTTTGTCCAGTTTCCCCATTTATAACATTTTATAGAAGGACAGTTTAATATCACAACCAGGTTATTGACATTGATACAGTCCACTGATGTTATTGATATTTCCTTAGTTTTATTTATATATGTGTATTAAGTTGTATACAGTTTCATCACTTGTGCAACATGTGTAGGTTTGTGTGTATTTGCCACTACAGTCAAGATACTATTTCCAACACCATAATAAACTCTCATATGTCGCCTTTTTATAACCACATGGAACTTTTCCCTTCCCCTGGCAGGTCCCTAGTTCCTGACAACAGCTAATTGTCTGTTTATAAGATGCTATCATTTCAAATGTCATATAAATGGAATCAAGTATTTAGTAGAGACTAAGCCTTTTGGGATTGGCTTATTTCACTTGATATGATTTTCTGGAGATTCAGCCAAATTGTTACAGATTTAAACTGGTTTTTCCTTTTTATTGACAAATAATATTCCCTGGGATAGCTGGACCCCAGTGTAACTCACCTGCTGAAGAACACCTGGACTGATTCTAGTCTGGGACTCTTATAAGTAAAGCTGCTATGAACATTCATGTACAAGTTCTTGTGTGCATATCAGTTTTAATTTTGCTGAGATAAATGCCCAAGAATGAAATTTCTGGGTGTACTAATTGCATGTTTACTTTCTTTTTTTTTTTTTAAATATTTATTTTTATTTATTTATTTGGCTGTGTTGGGTCTTAGCTGGGGCATGTGGGGTGTAGTTCCCTGACCAGGGATCAAACCTGGCTCCCCTGCATTGCGAGCTCAGAGTCTTAGCCACTGGACCACCAGGGAAGTCCCGCATGTTTACTTTCATAAGAAACTGCCAAACATTTTTAGAGTGGCTCTACCATACCGTGTTTCTACCAGCAATGTATGAGTGTGTACTAAATCACTTTAGTCATGTCTGAATCTTTGTGACCCTATGGACTGTAGCCCGCCAGGATCCTCTGTGGATTGTCCAGGCAAGAATATGGGAGTGGGTTGCCATGTCCTGCTTCAGGGGATATTCCAGACTCAGGGATGGAACCTGCGTCTCCTGCATCTGGAGGCAGGTTCTTTACCACTAGCACCACCTGGGCAGCCCAGCAATGTATGAGTAACCCAGTTTTCCTAGGTCCTTTCCGGGCATTTGGTATTGTCACAAAGCAGGTTTTGACTGATAAATGTGCAGTGGTACCTCTTTGCATGTGCATTTCCCTGAGTGCTCAGGACGTTGAACATCTTTTCATGCTAATAGTCATCTGAATATTCCCTTCAGTGAAACGTCTGTTCCTTGTATATTTTAGTCTCTCTGTTAGGTATGTGGTTTGCGGATATTTTCTTCCAGTCTGTGGCTTGTCTTTTCCATCATCTTAACAGGGTCCTTGGCAGAGCAAAAGTGTTTTAAGTTTGATGATGTGCAGTTCTTCACTGTTTGCTCTTGTGGGTTTTCCTTTCTGTGTTGAGTTTTGGAAATCTTTGTTTTTGTTGTTCATTAGCTCAGCTGTGTCCAGCTCTTTTGACCCCATGAATGGCAGCATGCCAGGCTTCCCTGCCCTTCAATATCTTCTGGAGTTTGCTCAAGCTCATGTTCATTAAGTCGGTGATGCCATCCAACCATCTCATCCTCTGTTGCCCCCTTCTCCTTTTGCCATCAGTATTTCCCAGCAACAGGGTCTTTTCCAATGAGTCAATTCTTTGCATCAGGTGGCCAAAGTATTGGAGCTTCAGCTTTAGCATCAGTCCTTCCAATGAATATTTGCCTAACCTGAAGATTTTCTCTTTTTTTCACGAAAGGTTTTGCATTTCAGTGACTGATGAATTTTGAATTAGTTTGTGTATAAGATGTGAGATTTCGGTCAATATTCATTTTTTTTGCCAATGAATGTCTGATTGCTACAGCACTGCTTGTTCAAAAGGCTGTCCTTTCTTTGAATTGCAGCTTTGTCAAGATGAATTGGGCATGTCTGTATGGGTTGTACTGATCTTTGTCCATACCACATAGTCTTGGTTACTGTAGATGTGTAATAAACTGCATAGACTTGATTCCTCCCATTTTATTTATTTTTTCAAAATAAATCTACCTACTCTAATTTCTTTATCTTCCTGTGTATTCAGTTCAGTTCAGTCACTCAGTCATGTCCGACTCTTTGCAACCCCATGGACTGCAGCATGCCAGGCTTTCCTCTCCATCACCAACTCCCAGATCTGGCTCAAACTCATATCTATTGAGCTAGTGATGCCATCCAACCATTGCATCCTCTGTCGCCCCCTTCTCCTCCTGCCTTCAATCTTTCCCAGCATCAAGGTTTTTTCCAATAACTCATTTCTTTGCATCAGGTGGCCAAAGTATTGAACCTTTAGCTTCAGCATCAGCCCTTCCAATGAATATTCAGAACTAATTTCTTCTAGGATTGACAGGTTTGATCCCCTTGCAGGCCAGGGGACTCTTGAGAGTCTTCTCCAACACCACAGTTCAAAAGCATCATTTCTTTGGTGCTCAGCTTTCTTTATAGTCCAACTATCAAATCCATACATGACTACTGAAAAAACCATAGTTTTGACTAGAAAGACCTTTGTGGGCAAAGTAGTGTCCCTGCTTTTTAATATGCTGTCTAGGTTGGTCATATTTTTTCTTTCAAGGAACAAGGGTCCTTTGATTTCATGGCTACATTAACATCTGCTGTGATTTTGGAGCCAAGGAAATAAAGTCTGTCACTGCTTCCATTGTTTCTCCGTCTATTTGCCATGAAGTGATATGACCGGATGCCATGATCTTTGTTTTTTGAATGTTGAGTCTTAAGACAGCTTTTTCATTCTCCTCTTTCACTTTCATCAAGAGGCTCTTTAGTTCTTTTTTGGTTTCTGCCAGAAGGATGGTGTCATCTGTGTATCTGAGGTTATTAATATATCTCCCAGCAATTTTGATTCCAGCTTGTGTTTCATCCATCCTGGCATCTCACATGATGTAATCTGCATTTTTCCAGTGGTCATACATGGATATGAGAGTTGGACTATAAAGAAAGCTGAACGCCGAAGAATTGATGCTTTTGAACTGTGGTGTTGGAGAAGACTCTTGAGAGTCCCTTGGACTGCAAGGAGATATAACCAGTCTATCCTAAAGAAGATCAGTCCTGGGTGTTCATTGGAAGATTGATGTTGAAGCTGAAACTCCAATACTTTGACCACCTGATGCAAAGAGCTGACTCATTGGAAAAGACCCTGATGCTGGGAAAGATTGAGGGCAGGAGGAGAAGGGGACGACAGAGGATGAGATGGTTGGATGGCATCACCAACTGAATCGACATGGGTTTGGGTGAACTCTGGGAGTTGGGGATGGACAAGGAGGCCTGGCATGCTGTGGTTCATGGGGTCGCAAAGAGTCAGACACAACTGAGCAACTGAACTGAACTGAACTGAATCTGCATATAAGTTAAATAAGCAGGGTGACAGTATACAGCCTTCATACTCTTTTCCCAATTTGGGACCAGTCTGTTGTTCTATGTCCAGTTCTAACTGTTGCTTCTTGACATGCATACATATTTCTCAGGAGGCAGGTAAGGTGGTCTGATATTCCCATCTCTTTAAGAATTCTCCACAGTGTTGTCATCCACACAGTCAAAGGCTTTGGCATTGTCAATAAAGCAGAAGTAGATGTTTTTCTGGAACTCTCTTGCTTTTTTGGTGACCCAGTGGATGTTGACAATTTAATCTCTGGTTCCTCTGCCTTTTATAAATCCAGTTTGAACATCTGGAAGTTCATGGTTGACACACTGTTGAAGCCTGGCTTGGAGAATTTTGGGCATTATTTTGCTAGCGTGTGAGATGAATGCAATTGTGTGGTAATTTCAACATTCTTTGGCATTGCCTTTCTTTGGGATTGTAATGAAAACTGACCTTTTCCAGTCCTGTGGCCCCTGCTGAGCTTTCCAAGTTTACTGGCATATTGAGTACAGCACTTTTACAGCATCATCTTTTAGGATTTGAAACAGCTCAACTGGAATTGCGTCACCTCCACTAGCTTTGTTTGTAGTGATGCTTCCTAAAGCCCACTTGACTTCACAGTCCAGGATGTCTGGCTCTAGGTCAGTGATCTGAGTCACATCATGGTTATCTGGGTCTTGAAGATCTTTTTTGTGTAGTTCTGTGTATTCTTGCCACCTCTTCTTAATATATACTTCTCCCTACATATACTTTGAAATAATATTGTCTGTGTCAATAAATATCTTGCAGGGATTTTGATTAGTGGTGGTGGTAGTGTTTAGTCAGTCACGGCTGACTCTGTGCTACTCCATGGACTGTAGCCTGCCAGGCTTCTCTGTCCATGAGATTCTCTAGGCAAGAATAGTGAAATGAGTTGCTATTTCCTCCTCCAGGGGATCTGGCTGACCCAGAGGTTGGACCCATGTCTCCTGCATTGGCAGACGGATTCTTTACTGCTGAGCCACCAGGGTAGCCCTTGATTGGTGTTAATTCTTACATAAATGTCTGGTAGCATTTCCTAGTGAATCATTTTGGCCCTGGAAATTGACCTTTTGGAAGCTTTAAAGTTATATATGCATTTTTGAAAGGTGACAAGACTATTCAGATTCATTATTTGATATTGGTTGAGTTTTGGTAGTTTGTGGGGTTTGAGGTATTTAGTCCATTTCTTCTGAGTTTTCAAATTTCTGAAAAGGTTCTTCATGGGATTTGCTTGTTATCTTATCACTAGCTATGGGATCTGTACTGATGTCCCTTATTTCATTCCTGATAATGGTCTTTTGTGTTTTCTCTCTTTTTGTTTGTCAGTCTCATTAGACTTTTGTTCAATTTTATTGATCCTCCTCCCCTAAGAACCCCTAAGGTTCCCCTAAGAACCTCCTCCCTTCTGGTTTTTGCTTTTCTCTTTTGTTTTTCTGTTTTTAATTTTGCTGGGTTTTGGTCTTATCTGTATTACTTCCTTCTGTTCACTTTGGCCTGATTTTGCTCTCCCTACCCCCACCCCCAGTTTCTTGAGGTAGGAAGTTAGGTTATTAATTTGAGACCTTCCAGCATTTTCCATTCAAATATTTAGTGCTATAAATTTTAATCAGACCTGCTGAGAGGAGCCTGCAGTTCCTAACTGCAAGGAGGGGCTTTTCATCTTTGTCAGTTTTTGCTTCAAGCATTTTGAGGGTCTGTTGGGATGTTGTCTGGAATAGATTCCAGGGAGTGATTAAAGTTTTAGGGGAGAGAGAGAGGAAGGAGACACTTCCTAACCGGTGCTATTTCTTCGTCCTGTGTGTTTATAACTCCCTCCTCCTTCAAACATCAGCCTCACTTGGCTTCAAAGCACTGTCCTCTGTCTTGTTGGTTCCTCATTCGTAGTCACCTGGGCTGCTTCTCCCTGACCTCTGACCCTGGCATGCTCCATCCTGGGTCTCTTCTGTGCATTCACAGCCCCTGCTGTGTGAGCTCACCACCAATGGCTTCAGAGAGAATCTCACACTGATGATCTCTGCATTCACCCTGGACCTCAAGTCCAATCACATTTCCCATGATGACCCTGTGTTTCTCTGTGGACAGCCACATGAGCCTCTTGCGCAATATGTCAAAACTAGCTGCTGACATCAGCCACCAAACCTGCTTTTCTACACAGTATATGATCTTACTTGGTGGAGGCTCCACACTTTCAGTAGCTTAGATCAAAAATCTTAGCATCTTCCTTGGCTCCTCTCTTGCCCTGTTCTGGCGTCTCTTCTCCCAGCACACCCTGTGGGCTCTGCCAGCAGACCCCATGTGGCATCCACGGACAGCATCTCCACCGATGCGTATGGTATAAATTTACTTAGTCAAAAGAAGTAAAGTTATAGCATATATATAAATGCAGCCTTTCTCTACTTTGCTGATACTGTGACTCCGATTCAGTGGTAACTAAGTGCTCCAAAGTATAGGTCCTGGAGGACAGACCTTCTTTTAATGAGCAGTTAAGGATCCATTTTAATCAGCAGGTTGTTTGTACACAGATATAAATTATCTTCAGTGGGTTAAATATTTTTGCTGAAATATTTTCCCCCTGCCCTTCTGCCTGGTCAGCTCTTTGTCATGGTCTTGCCAGACCTGACTCCAGTCCAGACTGCATGGGGCATGGGGATCGGTCACGGAGAAACCCAGTCCTCTGCCAGCTTGCTGCCAGCTTGCCTCCCCTTCTTGTCAACTCCATGCAGTCATGTGAACCCTTGGTGGGGTCTCTTTGCTGTTTGTGGGGAAATGCCAGCTCTTGCCCTCGACTTGGTGGCACCCTTTGAAATGCATTCCAAGGACTTTTAAATACAGGGACTTATTCTCGGGTCTGTGTTTTTCTGTGTCAGATGTTACCATCCCTCCGACCCACATCCTGGGCATGCCTTCTCCAAGCTCCCATCCAAGCAAACCTCCCTGTTCTCTGCTTCCCTTGTATCTACCTGCTCTCAGCCCTTGCTCTCTGGTTCTTATCTTGTATATTGTCTCCTTCTCTAGGAGGAGACATTCTTTGAGGCGAGAGACGTTCTCTCTATTCTTTCTTGTATCCTAAACATGCAGAGTGGTGCGTGGCATCTAATACAGAAGTATAGTGGATGGTGAAGACCAGTGCTTTGTGTTCATGGCAGGTGTTGCTGCGGGCAGCTCTCCTCTGTGCCTTGAGTAGCAATGTCTGAGGAAGTCTGCACACTGCGCTTTCCGGGTTCAGAGTGTGCCCACTTCTTTTGGGGAGTGAGGAGGCTGTGGACAGTTATAACTTTGGTCTAGGGATGAAGTGGGGATGTGGCTGAGAAGGAAGAGGAGGCGTGCCTGTTTACCTATTCTCTGAGCCATCCTCCCCTGCTTATCCAGAAGGTTTCCACTGGAACCAGAGAGCAGAGTCATCCTGGCCCAGGGCCCCCTAGAAGGCTCTTCTGTGGTATCCCTGAGGGACTGACTGACTTCTTTGGCGCGGAGTGTCCTCATTCTAGCACTCAATATCCTGTGTCCCAAGAAACCGCACCCTGGGTCACGAAACCCTGGCTTCTGGTGATGGGTACTGAAGGTTGGGTGAAGGGGAGTACAAAACCCATAAGATGGTCCACTCACCCCAAATAGGGGCTGGAAACAACACCGTTTTAGTGTTTCATGGGTCCTGTGTGGGTTATTTGCCTTCTGTGCCAGTTGTCACTCTTTTTGTGCTGACTGCTGGTGGGACCACGATTTTCAGGTTACAGTAAATCGGCACCATTGTTGCATCACTGAGCCAGGGAGGTTTAAGTGTGTAATTAAGGGTGGTGCAACCCAAACATTAAGAATTCGGTGTTGACTGTTGGTTAACTGTGTGCTTTGTGTTGAGATAGTGCTGGTTAAACATTGTGAACATTCTGATCATGCTTTCCAAGGATTCAGATAATTAAAATGAAAACAATTGCAATAGCAGTGGCAGCATCGCTCAGATCTCACTGAAAAAAACAAAATGACCATGAAATTTTAACAACAGATAAAAAGATGCACGGGGACCAGGAAGACTGGATCAGGAAGAGCAGGTGACCCAAACAGAGCCTAGAGTGCAGCACCCAAAACGGAGCAGGGGCAGGGCGTGGGGAGAGGGCTGTGAAAGTGCAGAGGGGGAGCCCACGGACTGGGGCTGAGATAGGCAAGTATTTCCCAGTCAATCAAAAGTTTCCCATCTCCACTAAAGACACCAATACGCAATTGAGACTAGCTGGTGTGGAAGAATCTCTGGCAGGCCACAGGAATGCAATACGACCTTATTGCCCGACTACTCTGTGAAACTGAGGAAGGTTACATTTCCCGATCCAGAAGTTGCAATAATGTGCCACGTCGGCAAGAGAGAGGAAATCTCCTTAGCAGACGTGTTGGGCCATGTGGCTTAGATCTGATCCTATCAGGGCTTGTCCAACATCCTGCTTCTGCAGTAGGTCAGGGGTGTGTCAGACCGGGGCAGCAGATGTGTTCTACCCAGCTGTGAGGTGTTTTGATTTGAAAATTGACATTTCAGATCATCTTCATTTCTGTGGTTCAGACCATAAAGAGTCTGCCTGCAGTGCAGGAGACCCGGGTTTGATCCCTGTGTCAGGAAGATTCCCTGGAGAAGGAAATGGCAACCCGCTCTGGTATTGCCTGGAAAATCCCAGAGATGGAGGAGCCTGGAGGGCTACAGTCCATGGAGTCACAAAGAATCAGGCATGACTGAGTGACTAACTGTTTCTTTCTTTCGTTTCTGTGAAGGTTTAAATGATATCTCAGTAAGCAAACAGTGCAAGGTTGTTGATATCTTGTCCTGCTCTGTTCAGCAGACAGAGCAAGTCTGAATCCAAGTTAGTCTGAGTGAAGAAACGGAAATGGTCTCACATGGCAACATGCCTGCACACCTCATACACAACACTCCTAAAAAGATTCACCTGAGATGCTTTCCTAATGCAAGTGTTTGGTTACTTTTCAGCTTTCTCAGAATGTTTAGAAGCACTTAATGCAATGTTTGCATTTATAGAAATGCAGAGAGATTGTTGGCCCAATGGCTGGCTTTGTTCTCAGGCATCATGTTATGTTAAAACTTTGACCTGACATAAAATAGTATTCCCTGCACCCCCACCCCCCAAATCCTTTTTCCAAAGTGCAGATAAAAGGCATGTCTTTCTCTGATTTGGGCACACACTGAGGATGAGAATGGAGAAAAGAGATCTGAATATTTGTATGCTATTTCTTCAGAACTGCTTAATGGTCATTGACAATGTGTAAGAAACCTAGGAAAAGATGGAGCAACTGCACCCAAGTTGTTTGCTGTTATGTTTAGGTTGAGGCAAAAACTCATATGGTGAGAAGATGACTCATTTTTTCATGATCTTTAAAAGTCAAGTCATCAGATAAGGGCAACTTTCTTAACTAAACTAAAACTTTGTTCCCACAAGTTCAAATTACATCTTTGCTTTAAAACTATCTTCTCTGAGAGAGGTGTAAGTTACCCATTTGGGTAGTTTAAAAATGATGATGGGCCTTGGGAAGCATCACTATGGACAAAGCTAACAGAGGCTATGGAATTCCAGTTGAGTTATTTCAGATCCTAAAAGATAATGCTGTTAAAGTGCTATACTCAGTATGCCAGCAAATTTGAAAACTCAGCAGTGGCCACAGGACTGGAAAAGGTCAGTTTTCATTCCAGTCCCAAAGAAAGGCAATGCCAAAGAATGTTCAAACTACCACACAATTGCACTCATCTCACACACTAGCAAAGTAAAGCTGAAAATTCTCCAAGCTAGGCTTCAACAGTTTGTGAACTGAGAGCTTCCAGATGTTCAAGTTGGATTTAGAAAAGGCCGAGGAACCAGAGATCAAATTGCCAGCATCAGTTGGATTATAGAAAAAGCAAGAGAATTCTCAGAAAACATCTATTTCTGCTTCATTGACTACACTAAAGCCTTTGACTGTGTGAATTACAACAGACTGTGGAAAATTCTCAAACAGATGGGAATACCAGACAACCTTACCTGCCTCCTGAGAAATCTGTATGAGGTCAAGAAGTAACAGTTACAGCTGGACATGGAACAACAAGCTGATTCCAAATTGGGAAAAGAGTATGTCAAGGCTGTATGTTGTCACCCTGCTTATTTAACTTATATGCAGAGTACATCATGTGAAATGCTGTGCTGGATGAAGCACAAACTGGAATCAAAATTGCTGGGGAAAATATCAATAACCTCAGATACGCAGGTGATGCCACACTTATGGCAGAAAGCAAAGAGGAACTAAAGAGCCTCTTGATGAAAGTGAAAGAGGACAGTGAGAAAGCTTTCTTAAAACTCAACATTCAGAAAATGAAGATCATGGTATCTGGTCCCATCACTTCATGGCAAATAGATGGAGAAACAATGGAAACAGCAATAGACTTTATTTTCTTGGGCTCCAAAATCACTGCAGATGGTGATTATATCCATGAAGTTAAAAGGTGCTTGCTCCTTGAAAGAAAGGCTATGACAAACTTAGACAGCATATTAAAAAGCAGAGACATTACTTTGCCTGCAAAGTCAAAGTCATGGTTTTTCCAATAGTCATGTATGGATGTGAGAGTTTAACCATAAAGAAAGCTGAGTGCTGAAGATTGATGCTTTTGAACTGAGGTGTTTGAGAAGACTCTTCAGAGTCCCTTGGACTGCAAGGAGATCAAACCAGCCATCCTAAAGGAAATCAGTCCTGAATATTCATTGGAAGGACCGAAGCTGAAGCTGAAGCTTCAATGTTTTGGCCAATGATACGAAGAACTGGCTCATTAGAAAAGACCCTGATGCTGGGAAAGATTGAAGGCAGGAGGAGAAGGGGACAATAGAGGAGGAGATGGTTGGATGGCATCACCAACTCAATAGACATCACCAGCTCTGGGAAGCCTGGTGTTATGCAGTGCATGGGTTCGCAAAGAGTCAGACACAACTGAGGGACTGGACTGAACTGAACTGGAAAAATGGTAGACAAGCTTTGCACAGTGGCAGTATCGTAACCAGTGAGGTTTACCGAGGTGCAGTTATTGATAATTGGGAAAAAAAAAAGGTAAAACGTAAAACTATAGAACTTCTAGAAAACAATGTAAGAGAAGCTTAGACTTGATACCAAAAGTGTGATTCATAAGAGGGAAAATTGATAAGTTTGAATTCATCAAAACAGCCTTTGCTCTGGGAAAGAGTCTGTTGAAAGAATTCACATAAGCTGTTTACTGGAAAAAAAATGTTTGCAAACCATGAATCCAACAAAGTACTTATATCTATACTGTTTAAAGAACTCTCAAAATAACAGTAAAGAAAAATTTGTTGGGAAAATAGGGGAATTTCCTGGCAGTTCAGTGGTTAGGACTTTGCACTTTCAGGGCCAAGAGCCTTGGTTCAGTTCCTGGTCAGGAATGAAGATATTGTGGTGTGGCCAAAAAATAAAAAATAAACCACACCTGACAAGCTGTTCAATATCATTAGCCATTAGGGAAATGCAAACTAAAACCATCCAAGATACCATTACACACTTCGTCATCGGAATGGCTAAAGGGTAACCTGTGGACATTATCAAAGATGCAGAGCATCTGGATCCCTCAGTCATTGCTGTGAGGATGTAAAGTGGTACAGCTTCCCTGGAAAATAGGTTGGCAGTTCCTTTCAGGACTAAAAATGAATTCACTGTAGGGACCCAACTTTTGAATTCTTAGGCATTTATCCCAGAGAAGTGAGTTATTTCCATGCTGGGATCGGTACACAGACACTCATAGCAGGTTTGCCCATGAGGGTATCCTTCAGTGAGTGATGGTTGAGCAGACTGTGATCCATCCATACCCTGGATACCACTCAGCACCAGGAGGGAACGAGCCACTGGGATGTGCAGCAGCTTGTGGAAATCTCAGGGAAACTGCCAAGTGGAAAAAGCCAGTTCTGAAAGCTTACATACCTTGTGATTACATGTATGTAATATTCGTGAAGTAATGTAATTACAGAGATGAAGATCAGATCACTAGTTGCCGGGTCAGGGGATGGGGGACAGGATGGGTGTGGTTATGAAGGGCTGATAGGAGGGAGCCCTGTGGGGAAGGCCGAGTGTGAGTGTATGTTGTGGGGGGGGAGGTGGTTGTGGTTAAAACAAGCTGCATAGAGCAGGCACCCATGCACAGACAGCTCATGAAATACAGACAGTCTCTGGTTGTCCAGTGTGCAATTTTAGCAGCATTGTCCTGGGGATGTGTTTTGTTGCTGACTTCAGTGTGGGCAGGGTGAAGCCAACATGTTCCCTGTACGTTGCTTTGCAGTTTCTCCTGAATCTGTAATTGTTTCAAAATTAAGAGTTTTTATAAAACAGTGAATCTTTAAGATGTAGCTCATTTGATGAGTTTATAGATGCAGACAACCTGATTAACAAGCCTGTAGATATGAAGTGGGTGGACATTTTTGGAGAGGTGGAAATGAATTACCACAAGTCTGAAAAACCTGCACATTTTTGTTGAGAGGGTATTTAGCTTGATGTCATCATACTGGACTGACACTAGGCATCATTGTCCTGTGGGCTTGACAAAGGCAGACAGGTATTACAGGGAAAGGAATCAGAGTAATGATACTAATACCCTATGACGGTGTGGAGCAGAAAGGAATAGGACATGTGTGTGTGTGTGTGTGTGTGTGTGTGTGTGTGTGTGTGTGTGTGTGTGTGTGTGTG
>ML661900.1:612698-625396 GCA_007570785.1 Antilocapra americana | reverse complement strand
GTGTGTGTGTGTGTGTGTGTGTGTGTGTGTGTGTGTGTGTGTGTGTGAAATAGTAGTGGCTCAGTAAAGAATCTGCCTGCAATGCAGGAGACCCAGGTTTGATTCCTGGGTCAGGAAGATCCCCTAGAGAAGGAAATGGCAACCCACTCCAGTATTCTTGCCTGGAGAATCTCATGGACAGAGGAGCCTGGCGGGCTACAGTCCATGGGATTGCAAAGAGTCAGACATGACTGAAGTGACCTTGCATGCAGGAAGATAACTAAAACCAAAAATTGTCCAAAGGTCCACGAAAAAATGAAAATGATACATAACAAAACATTTACTTACTGAAAAAGAGGCAATAGAGGAGGAATAGAGGAACAAAACACCGAGTCGTATAGAAAATAAATATCCAGATGGCAGAGATACTTCCAACTAGATAAGTTAAAAAACTAAATGTGCATGGAATAACACTCCAGTCAAAATTCACAGTTTGTCAGGCTGGATTTAAAAAATAAATCCATTAGATTCAAGGAGGTTGAAAGTAAAAGAATAGGAAAGACATATTATAAAACAGTGACTGTAAGGGAGCCACAGTGGCGTATTAATACAAGACAAAATATACTGAAGGAAAAAAAAAGTTATTAAATGCACAGGGAATTAACATTTAAAAAATACAATGTCCATAGCTGGACTTCCCTTGAGGCTCGGCTGGTAAAGAATCCACCTGCAAAGTGGGAGACCATGGTTTGATCTCTGGGTTGGGAAGATCTCCAGGAGAAGGGAAAGGCTACCCACTCCAGTATTCTGGACTGGAGAATTCCATGGACTGTATAGTCCATGGGGTTGCAAGGGTTCGGACACAACTGAGTGACTTTCACTCACTTTACTCACTCACTCAATGTCCATAGCTAACATTAGAGTTCATTCTTTGTGTTGTACAGTTCTATGTGTTCTGACAAGCTCATTGTCATGTATGCACCATTACAGTATGACACAGAATAGACTACAAAATCTAAATATCTAATAAATGATTTTAAATGAGCTAAACTTCTGTGTCAGAGGACACAAGAAACATTTAAAAATATTGTTACATATTTCTCATGCATTATTTTACTCCTGTTAATTACTACTGATTGCCACTCAACAGATTCTGTTGTTTTTTTATTTAAATAATAACATTTGTATAACAGAGAACTAATGCAGAATAATATAATTTCCATCAGTACCTATTTTTTAGGTTAAAGCAATAATATGTATATAATTAGTTATTAAATGTTATATTATTATCTTTTTTTGTCTGTCATTGCCGTGTCCTGGGTTGACTCTTTAAAAGTTGGTCACTATAAGAATAACTTCTTTTAACAATAGTCGGAGAAGTACAAGTTAAGTCCAGCCGGAACTGTACTTCCCTTGTGGGGGATGGGGATGGTGAAGAGTAAGAAAGTACTTGGCGATCTCTTTGCTCCTCCAGGGGTGACCCAGAGGGATGTGTTTCTCCCTTAGTTTGAGAGCATTCTGGTTTTAGTACCATATTTTAAAGGTAATTTTTAAAAATTATTTATTTAGCAGAAATTAACACAGTGTTGTAAATCAACTGTATTTCAATTTTACAAGTATGTTTGAGTCATCTGAATATGGCCTCATACCTAACAAAAGCAAGAGTATGAAAAAAAAAACTGGGAAAAAAATTAAGAGACATTATTTCTGGCACATACTAAGAGATATATAAATATTTATAAAAAATTAAGTGTTGGTCACTCAGTCGTGCAACCCCATGAACTGCAGCCCACCAGGTTCATCTGTCCATAGGATTTCCCAAGCAAGAATACTGGAGTGGGTTGCCCCTTCTCTAGGGTATCTTCCTGGCCCAAGGATAGAACCTGGCTGGCTCTCCTGCATTGAGGGCAATTCTTTACCATCTGAGCCACCAAGGAAGAAATATTTGCTAAGGATTAATGAGTGAGTGAGTGAAAAGTATGCGAAGTGTTACTACATTTTCCAATCCAGCTAATTGTGTAGGCTATCTCTAAAAGGGAATTAGGAGCATACAGATTAGAAATCTTTTTAAAATCACTGTTCTTAGTTGATTTAAATTGATTATATGTATAGGAATATCCTTTTCTGTGCTATTTTAGGCGCCTGTTCCTTGCTGATTTAGGATGTCAGAGAATTGAATTTGGCTTTGTCAGAATGTTTCCAAACAACCCAGGCAGGAAACCACACCCTTTCAAAACATACACTCTTACACACAGATTTAAATTAAGCTGGATTTTTATGCGTTTTTTAATTTGCTCAGTTGTTAACTTTTCATTTTATATAAATATGTACTCTCTTGTGGAAATATTAATCACATTTAAGATTGAACTGGTTTAATGTTAGCTTTTCATAGAAACAAAGTATATGGTTTTATAATATGTATGTTTCCAAAACTTGTAAGACCTCCAAATAACCACTTCCCACAGTGGCCTCATAGCCTCAGGAATGAAAAAGATCTTCCTTTTTTGACTGTTCAGATCGCTGAAAGTCATGCCTGGAAAGGGTCTTAGAATCAATCCAGCCCTGCCCCACCCACGCAAATCCCTCGGAGTCAACCCCCATCTCCCACCCCAACTGCTGTGCAGATAAGGAAACCGTAGTCCCAGAAGACCTTTTCTGGATAGTTCCATCACGTTCTCTTTGATGCTTTCAGCATGTGTGTCCACACTTTGTTAGCCAAAGAGAACCTTTGTTTTAGTTTTAAGTAGAAAGATAATGAGTTAATGGTTTTTCCTAGCCCTTTGTGTGGCAAAGAGAGGCAGAGCTGCCAGGCGCTCAAAGCCTCTCCCAGGTGAGGGATATGTCTGGGGCCGTTAGTTCCTGGTGTACCTTCACCTCAGCTTCAGATTTCCTCTGTAAGTGTATCCTCTGTAAATGTAGTTTCACAGATAACAAAGCAGCCACCACTTTAAAAAAAATTTTTTTTTAAGTCCGTTCTTCCCCTAAATATTGTTAAACCTTGTTGAATAATGTTAATCCAAATCTATAGTCCAAAAAAGCTTTTACAGCATTTACTGAATAATAATTTGCTAATTCGAAATAGTATAAAATGTGGTTATTTACTTTCAAGATTCTTACGCTTTAAAAAATGTACTTATAGGGATCTTCCCTAGTGGCTCAGTGATAAAGAATTTGCCTGCCAATGCAGGAGACATGGGTTCGATCCCTGATCCAGGAAGGTCCCACCTGCCACAGAGCAACTAAACCTGTGCACCAGGGCCTGTGCTCTAGGGCCTGGGGGCCACAACTGCTGAAACCCGTGCACCTAGAGCCTGTGTTCAGCAACAGAGGACCTGCTGCAGTGAGAAGCCTGTGCACTGCAACTAGAGAATAGCCCTGGATAACTGCAACCAGAGAAAAGTCCACCTGGCAACGAAGACCCAACACAGTCAAAAATAAATAAATGAAACAAACACACAAAAAATGTACTTACAAGAAACCATACTACACCTTTAAAAATATAAATGAAGAGACTGGATAAATTAGCATGTAAATGTGGTGGCAAGGGTGTGAAAAGTAATTCTAATGTACTGAAAATAGCCATATTCATCAAAAATTAAAGGAGCAAATTAACTTTCAAATATTTCCAAATAAATAGCTATTATGGAGAAATATTTAACTATGTTGAAATTTTCTTTTACAAGTACAATATTTTGCTAATGCCACTAAGATGAGCTACACAGTCCTTATGAAGATCATTTTAAAGCTGTGTTATTCAGCTAAATTGATCATAGTTTAAAATCTTTTCATATTTTCTTTTAGTAAAAAATACCTTAGCTGAAGCATCCCTGTGTACCTCAATGACTTTGCCTAGTTTATCCGTGACGCCCTGAGCACTCTCTAATTAATCCCATGAATCCATCATCTGCTGAACATCTGTTGTAAAGAGGAGACATGATTTGTTCTTGAGGTTCACAGGGTGAAATCTGCCCTGTTGGAAGGTGGCCCAGATGTGTTCCTGGGTGCCAGGCAGCCCCAGCGCGGCCCTAGGGGGAGGGAGGGTCAACCAGGCTCTCTAGCACTGGCTAGTTGGGGTGTGTCTGAGGAGACAGGCAGGGCTATCCACCAGCCATCCCAAAGGCTTTTGTGTAGCATCTGATCGCGGTGACCAGGGTCGCAGCCAGACCTTTTTAGTCCTGAAAAGAAAAAAAAAATGTTAAGTTTATCTGGCATACTTGCCTCTATCTGTGGAGGGACTGATTGGTTTTTTAGCTCTCATTGTACATACAAACGGAGGCAGACTACTCAAGCCTGCCCTGTCTCTAGAGCAGTTTCAGTGCATCATTTTCCAGTGCTCTGAAACTCCCATTCAGATACCCTGACCAAGGCGTGCCCTTGCCCCACAGTACCAAAAGGTGATGATGTTTTGCATATGTTTGTGTAGTACTCCTACGATTTAGTTTACATATCAGTTTGTCCTTGCTGTGTAACAGGCCACCCCGATAGGTAGCATCTTTAAACATAATCATGGTTCTGTGGGCTGGCTGTTGGGCTCAGATGAGCTGAGTGGTTCCTTTTGCTGAACTCACCTGGGCTCACTCAGCAGATGCCATCAGCCTGTGACTTGGCCGGGACTGTGGGTCTAGAATTTCCGTGCTCGTATGTCTGGAGGCTGGCAGACTGTCAGCATTTCATTCCTTTTCCCTGTGACCGCTCCAGCAGGCTAACCTGGGTTCCTTCCTAGGGGTCGCAGTGGTGTTGGCAACGAGAGAGAGCAAGCCAGGTGCTTTTCAGGCCTCTGCCTGTGCTGTGTTCACCCTTTCAAACAAGTCATGTTGCTGCCCAGATTCAAGGGGGAAAAGAAGGACTCTCCCTCATGCCAGGAAGAGCTGCCATGTCACACTGCAGTGGGACATCCAAAGTGGGGCTGGCAGGAATTTATGACAGTTATTTGCAATGTATCTACCTGTGCTGACGGGAATATTTTCATAACAAATTTCAAATGCATACCAACATTCAAACCTACCCTGAAGTAGAAAGAATAACACATTAAACCTCTTATATGCCGATCATTTGGATTCAACAATTTTCAGTATTTTGCTGCCCTTTTTTTGGCCTCTGTTTTAAAAGTTTTCTCTTTGCTGAAGTATTTTTAAGCAAGTTCCATGGTCCCATTCAACTCTGCATGTCTCAGTATGCCTCCCCTGAAAAAGGAGACCTTGCTTAGGTAGCTGCCAGCAATGGTCATGTCGTGGTATTCTCAGCACTTAGTCCATAATTAAATTTTCCCAGTTGTCTCTTTTTGCAGCAGGTAGATTTGGAAAGCATTCTGTCCACATAAAGTCCATAGCAGTCCCAACTTGCCTTTCTTTTCTTTTTCCCTATTGATCTGCTTTGAAGACTGGTCTGTTTTCCTACAAAGAACCTCCCGCATTCTGTATTTGTGTGGCTGCTTCCTTTTGGGATCATTTGACGTACATTTCTAGCTCCTGTACTTCTGTTTGTGAAAGTTGCCCAGTGGGTGAATTTCATTCAGTGCCACTCCTGGAGCAGGTGTCCTTTTGAAAGAGGACCCCCATGCTTCCAGTCTCATCTCGTGGAGATGAACCATCTCGTGGAGGCTTGTCTTACTTTCACTGATGCTAATGTTGACGGTTGGGCTGACCCTTTGATGATCATTACATGAATCTGTTACTTCAGTTATTATAAGGCAATGATTACCTAACTCTGTCATTTCTTCCAGATTTTGTTAGCTGGAGTTTCTTTTATAAGGAACTTTCCCTCATCAATTAGAGTCAATTAGTTATCTGCAGCATGTTCAGACAGCTGACCCTTTTAATTGATGGCTTACAGAATAAGGAGTTGGTACACTAGTTATATCCAGAGCTACTCAATTCATAGTGGTTTGGGGTGTCTCTTTCTTTTTTCCCCTCATTTTTGATATTACAGCCAGACTTCGAAGATATGAAAGGTTCTAATCCACACCCCTGCAATAAAGTGAATATCATAGTAGAGTCAGACAAATTATTTTATTTCCCAGTGCATACAAGACATATGTTTACACTATACTGTAGTCTGTGTGCAATAATAGCATTGTATCTGAAAAAACAATGTATATACCTTAATTTAAAAGTAGTTGGTTACTAAAAAATGCTAGCTATCCTTGACAGCCTTCAGTTTATAAAAAATGCAAAGTACAATAACATGAGGTATGCTTGTATTATGAACTTATCATGAGTTTTAGATATTCAATGTGTTTCAATCATTTGCATTTTTTTGAGGTTCAAACTGTTTCATCTTTGGGCCTTGGGAGCTACTTGTTGGCTTTTGTCTCCCTTGGCACCATTACTCCTTGAGAGTGCCCTTGCTTTCCGTCACAGTATATCTTAGGATATCTGGGGGAGTAAGTTAGTCTTTCAGTCGTGTCCAATTCTGCGACCCCATGGTCCATAGACTGGCAGGCTCTTCTGTCCATGGGATTCTCCAGGCAAGAATACTGTAGTGGGTAGCCACCCTCCTCCAGGGGATCTTCTTGATCCAGGAATTGAACCAACATCTACTGAATTGCAGGTAGATTCTCTACTAACTGAGCCACCAGGGAAGCCTATCTCATATATTTTTGTAATCGTCCTTTCCTGGCTGGAGATTATAGTATGGGCAGTGGTTGGGCTCATTGCTATTGAGTTTTTATTGTTTTTAGTCCTTTCTCTGGCAAGAGCTGGAAGACACACATATATATATAGTCAGCCTTCCGTATCTCTGGGCTCTTTGTGGACTCAACCAACTGCAGATGAAAACGACTCAGATAAAAAATTACAGAAAGTTCCAAAAAGCCAAACTTGAATTTGTTGCACACTGGCAGTTATTTACATAGCATTTACATTATATCAGGTATTATAAGCATCTATTTCTGCTTTATTGACTATGCCAAAGCCTTTGACTATGTGGGTCACAATAAACTGTGGAAAATTCTGAAAGAGATGGGAATACCAGACCACCTGACCTGCCTCTTGAGAAACCTGTATGCAGGTCAGGAAGCAACAGTTAGAACTGGACATGGAACAACAGACTGGTTCCAAATAGGAAAAGGAGTACATCAAGGCTGTATATTGTCACCTTGCTTATTTAACTTATATGCAGAGTACATCATGAGAAATGCTGGGCTGGATGCAGCACAAGCTGGAATTAAGATTGCCAGGAGAAATATCAATAACCTCAGATATGCAGATGACACCACCCTACTGGCAGAAAGTGAAGAAGAACCAAAGAGCCTCTTGATGAAAGTGAAAGAGGAGAGTGAAAAAGTTGGCTTAAAGCTCAACATTCAGAAAACTAATAAGATCATGGCATCTGGTCCCATCACTTCATGGGAAATAGATGGGGAAAGAATGGAAACAGTGTCAGACTTTTATTTTTTGGGGCTCCAAAACCCTACAGATGGTGATTGCAGCCATGAAATTAAAAGATGCTTGCTCCTTGGAAGGAAAGTTATGACTAACCTAGACAGCATATTAAAAAGCAAAGACATTACTTTATCAACAAAGGTCTGTCTAGTCCAGGCTATGGTTTTTCCAGTGGTCATGTATGGATGTGAGAGTTGGGGTATAAAGAAAGCTGAGCACAGAAGAATTGATGCTTTTGAACTGTGGTGTTGGAGAAGACTCTTAAGAGTCCCTTGGACTGCAAGGAGATCCAACCAGTCCATCCTAAAGGAAATCAGTCCTGGGTGTTCATTGGAAGGACTGATGTTGAAGCTGAAACTCCAATATTTTGGCCACCTGATATAAAGAGCTGACTCATTGGAAAAGACCCTGATGTTGGGAAAGATTGAAGGCAGGAGGAGAAGGGGATGACAGGGGATGAGATGGCTGGATGGCATCACTGACTCTATGGACTGAGATTTGGATAAACTCTGGGAGTTGGTGATGGACAGGGAGGCCTGGCGTGCTGCGGTTTATGGGGTCGCAGGGAGTCGGACACAGTTGAGCGACTGGACTGAACTGAGAGGTGATTTAAAGTGTATGGGAAGATGTGCATTGGTTTATATGCAAATACTGCACTATTTTTATAAGGGACCTCCATGAATTTTGGTATGTGCAGGGAGTCCTGGTACATATAAATACATATATGTTTCTTTTTCTCTTAAGTATATTTTAAAAATCAAATATAACTGATTTTTTACCTTAAATTAGAATTGCAAAGTTTTTATTTAACTTCTTTGTTTTTTATACTTTTTTCTTTTTTCAATGAAAAGTTTTGGTTAGTGTATGTTAACATATACTAATATGTACTAATATATTAACTAATGTGTCAAAACATGTAATATTAGTATTATTAGCATAAATACTAATGCTGATAATATATGGTATCAGCATTATTAGTTTGAAATTATTTATTTACATTTAACTTTGAACTATTATGTACATAATGTGATAATGCTAATATTATAAATTATTGTATGTTTATAATAACTAATATATATTAAGTATACTAATATATTAGGTAATACACATATAAAACAGCTTATTATTATGTGTTAGTACACTAGTGAGTTCGTAACAGTTTTAGATTAGTTAATGCACACACACACACACATAAATAAAAGTTTGGAAATAATAGTGCTGATATTATTAGTAACAGACTTGTTGTTCATTCATTTAGTCCTGTCTGATTTTTTGCAAGTCCATGAACTGAAGCAGACCATGTTTCCCTGTCCTTCACTATCTCCCAGAGTTTGCTCAAACTCATCTCCATTGAGTTGGTGATACCATCCAACCGTCTCGTCCTCTTTTGCCCCCTTCTCCTCCTGCCCTCAGTCTTTCCCAGCATCAAGGTCTTTTCCGACTGGATGAAATTTAAGTTTTCCCTGTAGTGCCCTTTTCCTTAGAAAATATTCCACTGAGAATTCCATCAAAGTACTCTGGACAAGTTACTGGGAACCATGCTTTTCTTTGTATGGTTAGGGCACCAAATTAATGTATATATTCTCTCACCCCAGTTGGTTTCCAGTTTTTACAGATGCCTTTTTTCTTCTTGATTTCATTTTTTAAAAATATGTAAAACATTTTTGTTTCCAAAGTCAAAACTACAATATAGAGTCTGCCTAGGAAAGTCTCGTGTTACTAGTGTTACCTCTCTCCTCTGAAGGCAGGTCCTTTCATTTGTTCTTAATTTTCCTTCCAGCGTTTCTTTTGCAAATATATTTCCTTTTAGAAGTTATGTTAAATAGAAAAAAAATTTACATTTTTTTCAATGAAATTCCACTAGCTTTTCTATATTTTTTTGTTATTATTTGTTTTAGCTGAATATTTTTTTTCTTTTCTTTTTTTTTTTTAATTGGTTTTGCCATACAATGACATGAAACTGCCATGGGTTTGCATATGCTCCCCCTCCAGAACCCCCCTCCCTCCTCCCTCCCGATTCCCTCCCCCTGGGAAATCTCAGTGCACCAGCCCCGAGCATCAATCCTGGGCTGGCGATTGAGTTCACATATGATAATTAACATGTTTCAATGCCATTCTCCCATATCATCCCACCCTTGCCCTCATCCACAGAGTCCACGAGTCTGTTCTATACGTCTGCGTTCCTTTTAAAAGACTAGTATTATAAAGGTTTTATCACACCTACCTGTGTGAAGTGTAAAAGAACAATCCAGACATTGTTTGGCAGATGACACTGTTTAGCTTCTTTTAAGAAGTATATCTCTCTCTTCAGTGAGTTTGGTACATTTGGGAAACAGTCTGCAAACTAAAGTGAAATAGAAAGATTTCTTCTAATTTCCATTTGTTGTCTGAGGCTGAGAAAATATCTCACAGAAGTTGTTTTACAAAGATGAGTCTGAGAAAAAAAGTTCCTTGAATTAAACCATAATGGAAAATAATATGAAATAGAATATATATGTGTGTGATTATATATACCTGAATGTCTTTGCTGTACAGCAGAAATTAACACAATACTGTAAATCAACTATGTGAAGTGAAAGTCACTCAGTCATGTCCCAACTCTTTGCAACCCCATGGGCTGTGCATTCTATGGAATTCTCCAGGCCACAATACTGGAATGGGTAGCTATTCCCTTCTCCAGGGGATCTTCCCAACCTAGGGATTGAACCTAGGTATCCCTCATTGCAGTACTTCAATTAAAAAAAAATAGCAACATGAGAAAGACATTTTTTAAAAAGTTATTGAGTAAGAACCATGAAACTCCAAGTGTACTCTGTGTGTTGTCCTCTGTTGACTTTTAAATTCATTCTCTGCCTCCTTCATAGTCATGCTCATAGACTTGAACTTGAGAAATTCTAGAGCCTCAAAATGAACATGGCCAAAGTTGTGTTCATAAGATTTGGAAAGAAGGAGGCTTGGCAAAATTGGGAGAATATCAGAGAAATTAGAGTTGAAATTGGTAGAACTTGATGCACTTTTGTTAGTAATGTTAGAAAATTGTTGTTATTATTTGGTTTTAACACATATACCAGAGTTATATAAAATGTTGACATTGGGGCAATCTGGATGAAGGGTATAAGGGAATACTTTGTACTATCTTTTCAACTCTTCTGTGAAGCTAAAATTGTTTCAAATGAAATTTTATTTCACACACACACACACACACACACACACACACACACTTACATACACAGTAAACTAAAAAGACTTAGAATGCATGAAATACAAAGGGATCCTTAGAGAACTTCAACAAAGTGGTAAGAGAAGTAACCCAATAGAAAAAAAGAGATTAAATGAAATGCATGCCAAGTGATATACCATTTTTGTTTATCACACAGGCGAAATGTAAAAGGTTAATATCAAGTGTTCATATGGGTGAGGGAGACAGGATAGGTTGTCAACTTGCCAACCTAATATTCTTGGTTGGCAAGTTGACAGTATCAGTTTAAAATTTTTATTTTAACTAAGTATGTTCATGTGTGTGCTTAGTCATGTCTGACTTTTCGACCCCATGGACTGTAGCCCACCAGGCCCCTCCTTCCATGAGATTTCCCAGGCATGAATACTTGAGTGAGTTGTCATTCCCTTCTCCAGAGGATCCTCCCCACCCGGGGATCAAGCCTGGGTCTCTGCATTGCAAGTGGATTCTTTGCCTTCTGAGCCACTGGTGAAACCCTAGATACACTGTGGTACATCCATACTGTGGAATGCTAGACAGCCATTTAAAAATCATGAGGTAGATTTTTATTGTCTGACATCGTCTCCAAGACAAAAATATTAAGTGAAAAAATAAATTGTAAGATAGTAAATGTGTCTATCTTTTGGTTAAAGAAAACAGGCATTGCTATATATCTACATGTTTCTCTCTTTCTCTTTTTCCATGTATATGCATAAATAAATATGAAGAAAGTGATCTGGTATATACTGTCTGCTGCTGCTAAGTTGCTTCAGTTGTGTCTGACTCTGTGCGACCCCATAGATGGCAGCCCACCAGGCTCCTCTGTCCCTGGGATTCTCCAGGCAAGAATACTGGAGTGGGCTGCCATTTCCTTCTCCAATGCTCATTGGATTTAAATACTGTTATTCCTGGGTAGTGGGAATGGGCATTGTGGGCCAGTTGGACTTTTAACATCTGTCTATAGCTCAAGTCTTTTACATAGTTTATCACAGAGACACAGGAGCGGTATGGAGTGGGGATGTCTCAGGCAGCTTGTCATGAACGGAGAGAACGCTGTCTAGCAGGGGTGAACTCTGAGCTGCTTGTGTCCCTGTGGGGTCCAGTGCAGACTGGATCCTTTGCTCAAAATGCAGGACAAAGTATCATTAAAGGTGCATATGATTTATCATGTATCTTTGTATTGGGATGGTTTTAGATGCAGAGATCAGAACCCGTATGAGGACTTAGCTGAATTACACACTTGATATGTCAGGGCTTGTCCCTGGAGTTGTCTCTCAAGTCAGTAGAAGAGACCAGCCTCGGCCAACTCAGGGTGGTTGAGGAGAGAGGGGACCCCAGGGAGCACCCTTGGGCCTGGGGATAATCACAGGATAATCACAGCCAGGACAGGCCCTCATGGACCCTGGGGGTCCCATTTGTCTGCTGGGCCTACCAGAACCCCTTTCTCATCAAACGCCTGACTGAAACACCCGGGCTGGGCACAGAGTCTAGGGGAGTCTAGGGGAGCCAAGCTGCCACGTCCACAGTAGACAGCAGCCAGCAAGGATCCTTTAATCTCCAGGGTGGGAAGCCCCGGTACCCAAGTGGGGGCTGATCAAGAGGCTCCCCTCCTACCAAGGTTAGTGATGGCTTTGCTTGCCCAGGATGCTGTGATACCAGCACTTGCCTATCCCTGTCAGGCAGGGAGGCACAGACTGCCTGGCGAAGCTCTCCCCAGAGGCCGCAGGAGCCAGGGCTAGCGTGAGCTGCGGCCCCAGGCCTCCAGTGTGCCCTGCATCGTCCCTCAACCTTCAGTTACTAAACACAAATCCAAAATGAGAATTGTTCAGAGTCAGAGCATTAAAGCCAGGTCCAGAGCCCTCCCAGCGCTGGGTTGTATAGCTGCAGGGCTGGCACACCTAGGAAGGTAGCCTAGGTGGGTCAGAGGGTTTTAAAATGGGAGACACTATGGTAAGCTTGAATTCTGAGAGGTAGAATCCTTTAGCTGATAGAGGACAAAGGTGATAGCCGGAGAACTGAAATGGGATTCCTAGCCCAGCGGGAAGGAGCGAGAAGAAAAGCAGGTGTTAGAGAGTGTGTGTGTGTGTGTGTGTGTGTGTGTGTGTGTGTGTGTGTGTGTG